>JAFVLL020043653.1:0-11623 GCA_021397915.2 Tor tambroides
AGCTGGAGTGTTTAGGCAAGAAATCTGGGACGAATTCTGCACAGCAAGCGCTCTGCAGGTCCAAACAGCCCCGCAGGGGAGACCAGAGAGTCGAGAAACAGGACCTTGTCAGCCTCCTTGATCTCAGTGAGGTTTAGCCACAGGTGGCGCTCCAGCACCACTAAGGGAGGCCATTGACCTCCCAATGGCCTGTGCTGTCACCTTTGTAGCTCGAAGGGCCAGGTCTGTTGCACTGTGCAGCTCTCTGAAAGCTGCAGGATCGGGTCCGGACTCATCCATTGCTTGGAGGAGATTGGCCTGAAAGACCTGGAGCACGGCCATGGAGTGCAGAGCTGAGACCGCCTGCTCGGTAGAGGAATAAGCTCATCTATCGTGGGCAGACATTGTCCTGCACGGTTTGGAGGAGTGAGTGACCTTCGCTTTCCATCCAATGGCAGTGGGCGGGCAGAGGTGCGCAGCCACTGACTAATCCAGAGGAAGCAGCTTTTCATAGCCCTTTTCTTCAGCGGCATTGACTGAAGAGAGTGCAGATGAAGTGGACGTGCGAAGGGCCTGACGAGGGGCCTGGTGCCGCCCCAGCAGAAACCATTCGTCCAGACGGCTACAAGTGGGCTCCTCCGGCGTGGACCACTCCAATCCCAGCTCCTCCACCGCTCTAGAGAGGATGCAGAAACGCTTGGCGTCCATCCCTGTTTTGGCGTGGCTGGGATCCGTAGACGGCAAAGGGGCAAGGTCGATTGAAGGGCCCAATATAGACCCTTTTAGGGCCGATGTCACAATTGAGCCTCTGCCCCGGTGTTTTTTCCTAGGAGGAAGAAAATGGGAGGGCGTGAGGGGCTGAGTTGCTCTCTGAAAAGAAAGCGATCTGAGCGCACAGAGTGGCGAGATTCATGTTCACCCAATGTGAACATTCCATCTCAGTCAGAGCGGCTTCTGCGTGGGGTTTACCCGGACAGGAAACGCACTCTGAGTGGCCATCGTCAGCGTGCAGTGTGGTCCTGCAAGAGCTGCAATGACGGCACAGCATTTGCAACAGTGCTGCTGCTCTTTTAGAGAGAAATTTGCTATTTTAGCTCATCGGATGGCGGCAGGGGACGAGCTGGTATCTGCACCGGTTGCTGAAGGTGGCTCGAATAGCGGGCGGGAACAGCAGGAAGGCGCAGGCGAGTCAGCTTCTGTCCGCAGCGTGGCGTGTCAACAGCAAGCGGCTTCAAGTCCTGTGGATCAGCGAAGAGAAGATTGTTGTCGCTGAAGGAGAATTGATCTGAGATTCTATGGCGCAATGACCGCATATATAGCCAGATGGCTCCACCCATTCTGGCAGGCTTCCTCGCCATAGGCTCATGCAGTTCATTTTTAATTCACTGCACGAACTAATGGCCATGCAGTTTCACTGCGTGATTGTAAAAGCTCCAGTCATCGGAGAAAAAGGAGTTTTCCCCATAAGCATCTAGCGACGCAGTATGAGTGTAGTATCAAAAGGGAACAAGTGGGTACATGTTGCCAGATGTACCCACAACAAATGTGGCTTTGCTCTTGCTTGTCCTTGGTTCCAGAGGTCATAAACAGTTAATGCTAATGTAATTTTTAGTGATCTCTGATGGGCGAAGATGGACACCATCAGTGCCAACGTGAATAATATTTGTGTTGTACATTTAGCATTAGCCAGCACTTTTAAATTTGCCAAGATGCCAGGTGCTCAGGATTCTTGTAAACATTGGACTATAGTGGCTGGTGCCTCACAGTCACCCAATTGCCCTGCTGTGGGGGCTCTGCAACCGGAACCAAACAATGTACGTTGTTCCAAACTAAACTGTGTAAACTACTAGTTTGGTTGAATAGCCATGAAAGTAAATAAAAGAGTACACATAATGGTTACGGATTATATATATATACGTAAAAAAAGAATGGACAGCATGAGTTTGTATGCGTTGAGTTATTAAGATATGTAATTCATTCACCTGCTTTGGTCTGGCATTCATTCTAAATCCTGCAAATATAACACCTTGTTAGCCAGAAGAAAGTTACTGATCCCTTTCTAAAGCCAGCTAATGAATTATTTGTGCTGTCTTTGTTATGTTAACTGTTTAAAAAAAAAAAAAAAAAAACATTTTCTTTATTTCCTTTGACAGAATATATTTTTTCTTTTAACAGATCTTAAGTGGGGTTATTCTGGAGATACTTGCAGAGGATTTTGGAGAGTGCTTTACACCAGAAGTGCAGACATCCTGGACCAAACTGATGGCAGCATTGTACTGGTATATCACAGGGGCTTATACTGAGGTGGGGTGGCTCACACTCTCCAGCTCAGCGGTCTGAGATTAGGCATTCATTTCCACTGCACATGAACACTGGTTGTAACCCATCAGCTTGGCTAGCCAAAGGACTGACTTAAGAGGGAAAAAAATAAATAGAATAGAATTAGAAAGTTGATTTCCATCATATGAATCATTCTCTTTCACCTTGTTTTATACATTTTTAGCGTACAGCTGTGGTCAAAAATTTACATACACCTTGCAGAATATGTAAAATGTTATGTTACCAAAATAAAAGGGATCATACAAAATGAATGTTATTTTTTGTTTAGTACTGACCTATATAAGATATTTCACATAAAATACATTTATACATAGTCCACAAGAGAAAATAATAATTGAATTTATAAAAATGACCCTGTTTAAAAGTTTACATATGCTTGATTCTTTATACCGTGTTGTTACCTGTTACCTGATCCAGCTTTTCACAATGAGGACAACTGTGGGACTCATATGCAACTATTACAGAAGGTTCAAACACTCACTGATGCTCCAGAAGGAAAAACGATGCTTTAAAGGTTTAGTTCACCCATAAATTAAAATTAGCCTGTGTTTTACTCGCCCTCAAAGCATCCTAGGTGTAAATGACTTTCTTCTTTTAGACGAATCCAGTCAGAGTTGTATTAAAAAATTGTCCTGGCCCCTCCAAGCATTACAGTGGGGATAAGCAGGTGCTTTTTGTCAACAGTCCAGAAGATGTGAGATAAAGTACGTGTATCCGTAATAAAACGTGCCTCACACGGCGCCGGGGGGGTGAGTAAAGGCCTCCTGTTGTGAATCCATGTGTTTTTGTAAGAAAAATATCCATATTTCAAAAGTAATAAACACTTATTTTTCACACTTCCACTGACTGTTATACGTGCAAGCCGTTCCGGTGGATGATGTAGGACGTAGGCATTGCGCGAGCCAGAGATATGCTAGTCTCGCGAATTGTATACAGGAACAAAGGAAGCAAAGTTTCCTTACTTTAGCAAAGGAAAACCAGTCTCCTCTTGGTTTCATTCAAATCCTCCAAATTTTTTCTTTACAAATCCTAATTTTTTTGCTTTTAATTCATGCATTTTGTTTTGTTCTCCTTCCGCATTCGTCACTAATCACGCAACGCAGACATCCCACATCATCCGCCGGAATGACTTCCATGTACCATAGTCAGCGGAAGTGAGAAAAAGTGTTTATTACGTTTGAAATATGGATATTTTTCTTACAAAAATGCATGGATTCGCTACAGGAGGCCTTTATTCACACCCCAGAGCTGTGTGAGGCACGTTTTATTACAGATGCGCGCACTTATTTCACGTCTTCTGGACTGTTGACAAAAAACACCAGCTTATCTCCATTGTAAGGCTTGGAGGGTCCAGGACAATTTTTAATATAAGTCTGATTGGATTTGTCTGAAAGAAGAAAGTCATATACACCTAGGATGCTTTGAGGATGAGTAAAACACAAGCTAATTTTCATTTTTGGGTGAACTAACCCTTTAAGAGCCAGGGGTGTAAACTTTTGAACAGAGTGAAGATGGGTACATTTGTGACCCGTGCTGGCAAAATGAGTCGGAATAAGCAAATTTTCAAAAATTAGTTATCTTTATTTTCACATTTTCCATTAAAGCTGCAGTCCGTAACTTTTTTTGGGTTAAAAAAATGATCCAAAATCAATATTTGAGAAAGTACATATCCAGCCAGTGTTCAAAATTATCACCTTACTTTAGCCCGATTCTCAACGGTTAGCTTATAATAATGTTTTCTAATTTGAGTGGTACGGGTAGGTTTTCGCGGGAAATTTGAGCATGCTGCTGCGTCATTACATCACGTCTGTAAACAAAGAAGTTGATCTGGCTAGTAGTCTATCGCACGTGAGGTGGCAGATCGTTTATAGCCTTTTCTCACAGCAGCTAGAATAATTAAATGTATCATTTTGATGGCGGATTGTAATCCAAAAAGGATTATGTGTTTATGAAACATGTGAATGAAATTAAATTATATTTCAGTTTTAAATGTGCTTCTGATTACAGATAGCCTGGGAATTTCTTAAAATGAATTTCTTAATATGAAATTCGAATGGCATGACAATTAGATTAGACTATACAGAAATTGAAATCTACATGCTAATACACACTATACTCATTGTCACGCAATGCTGATGTTGTTAAAATTGATCATTTGAGAATAAAGTATAACAATAATAATAATTGGTACAGTTAGATGTGATATTAGCTTACCGATCATTAGATTTAATTACCATTGGTAGCGCGATTTACTGTAATTCCTTTTTCCTCAGTTGGTCAGAACAAACGTGGCAGACTTGTTACTTACTTGTTCAGATGACAATATATGGTGAAAATTCTTATTTGGGTCATATAGTCCAAGACGTAGGCTAGAATATGTGATTCCTAAGTACAGTATCCACACCAGTGCGGTGACTGACAGACTGACACACATACTCCTCAAAACATTAGATTCATCCGTGCTGGAGCTGTGCCGGATCACAACCCCACGCACGGAAGATAATTCCGCACAGAGCTGCAATTCCAGGTTTTCAAACAGAGATGGTGACAAAGAGGCAAAACTTACTGACTGCAGCTTTAAAATACATTCAAAATGAAAAAAAAGGAAAGGGGGGGGGAGGGAAGTGGTGTGTGGCCAAGTATGGTGACCCATACTCAGAATTTGTCCTCTGCATAGTAGTGAACATACACCCGGAGCAGTGGGCAGCCAATGCTGTGGCGCCTGGGGAGCAGTTTGGGGGGTTCGGTGCCTTGCTCAAGGGTCTCACCTCAGTTGTGGTATTGAGGGTGGAGAGAGTGCTGGTTATTCACTCCCCCCACCTCACCTACAATCCCTGCCGGACCTGAGACTCGAACCCACAACCTTTGGGTTATAAGTCTAATTCTCTATCTATTAGGCCACAGCTGCCCCATAGATGACTTGTTGGAATCGGACAAAAAAATTACGGAGCTACAGCTGTTTGAATGCGATATGGTCAGTAGAGTTTATTTTGAGAAAAATCAAGTTAAAGTTTTCTTAAGATTCCAAGGCAAAATCACCAAGCAACGTTGCATATTTTCCTCCAATTTTTTTTCTTAATAATTACTGTTATAAATCACAATATAGCTATTTTTTTGTTTTATCTTTGTTATTAAAAATAATAAAGATGCAAATAAACAGTAGTTTAATCAAGAGCAGCAAGTGATTACGTCTTTTCTTTTAATGTTTGAATAAAATACAGAGCTATATTAAAAGCTATTGTAATCCGTGGATCTAATATAATGTTACACATCAGATTTTTCCCCAACCATTAACTAAACTTACTTCATGTAATTTGTTTGTGTGAATCTCGCTAAGATATATTTTGCAATAATGTACTTTTAGGGAGATTGCGCACTCTCTGAGAGGCGCTTCTTATGCACGCGCATTACAAATGCCAGTCAGCATGATCGTTTTGTTTACCTCAACATGGGTTTGAAAATCATATTTCACTGGTTTGGCCTCATGCCACTGAGAATTTAACATAAATATTCACAAAGCTAGAATGCTGCGCTTTGCAACAATAGACCTACAACATGTTGTGAGAAGCAGCAGCAGTCGTCCAGAAGTACTTGTCACATGAACAGAGAAAAAGGTAGCTACTCCTATCAGAAATCATACAAATAAAGATCATTTTAGATGTTTATTTACTATTTGGAAAATTTGAATCGCTAGAAGAGGGCTTAATTAACTCATTTTTGTGACAACCTCAAATTTGATCAAAACTGACATTTTTCACTTCTTTTCCCTGTACAGTTGGTAGCTCAAAATTAGACTGTGCACATTCCAACTCATTATGCCAGCACGGGTCACATTTTTCTTATTTTGTCTAAATGTCTTTTTTTTTTCTTTTTTTCATTTAGTATTGCCCTTCAGAAGCTACAGACGATACTTATATGTTTCCCAGAAGACACAAGTTAAATTTACCCTGATTTTCAAAATTCAAAAAGTTTTCAAACAGCTGTAGATCATTCAGGTAACAACACAGTATTAAGAATCAACCGTATGTAAACTTTTGAATGGGGTCATTTTTATAAATTCAACTATTATTTTCTCTTGTGGACTATATGTAAACATACTAAATAAAACAACAAGCATTTTGTATGATCCCTCTTATTTTAGTAAAATAATTAACATTTTGCAGATTCTGCAAGGTGTATGTAAACTTTTGACCTCTACTGTATATAACTTCATCCTCTAAGATATTGTCTGTGCTGTGTAGTGTAATGTGTTTGTGTGTCTTTTAGGCTTGTGTTTCAATATGTGTGTATATATATATATATATATATATATATATATATATATATATATATGATAATGTTACACCTAAATTACAATGCCTACTAAAGACCAATGAAAATGAATATAGTAAACCTGCTGTTCATTTGTCAGTTTTATCAAAAAAATAGTGTTCTCCAAAATAAAAACCACACAAAAGTCTTGATCGTTCAGTACTTTAATCATATGTATTGAATATAAACTTATTGTTGCTTCTCATAAATGAGAGGTATAAATGAATAAAATTGCATATTCAAAAGGTGACCCATTATTCTCAGATTTGCAGTTTAATGCTGTATATATCAGATCCCAGAGAGCACAATCACTAAAGTAACTCGTTAATAACAAAAACACAAATTTCATTATGATCAGGAATTTGTTGCTGATCAAATAGGAAAAAAAAGAAAAAGAAAAAAGATAAAATAGATAATGGATGGAAAAAAAATTCTAATGAGCTCTCAGACACTCAGAAACACACCATTCCAAATAGTGGTGCAATAATACACACATAAAAACATAACTGATTATGGTCTATTCCACCAAAGTCATGCATTATATGTCCTTTAACTACACAATATGTTTTATTATGCGGTGTGTGATTGTGGATTTTTTTATTATTATTATTATTTTGATTAGATTGATCTAGTTTATCCAAGCATCCATCCTTCCACGTATATATTATTCCCCGTATACCTCACTCCATCTCCAGCTAAACAATCATCTTTTTCTTTCTAAAATGGGCTCCTTCTCTTTACCAGCTTTTCCATCACTTTTCTCTTCCTCTTCTTTGCCTTCACTTTTTGTCTTTTTCCTCTCTTTCTGTATTTCCATGACATATTTTTCCATTATCTAGCTAATTCCACCTGCTGGCAGTGAGCCTGTCTCTGTGCAATGGCCTGTGCCAGGTTTCCCTTGAATCACACACATCCACAAATGCACACAAACAATGGTCCAGCTGTATTTTACTGACAAATGCTTTACGATTTACTAAGACTTGACTGCAGACTGTTTCAAAACCAGTTTTTCTGGGTTTGTGCTCAACATAGTAATGACATTATTTCCCAAAATGCTAATTAAAGTAACAACCTACAAATATGAACATGGATATTCTGTGGTAAACTTTTATTTTTCTATTACAATTTCTGTATCTGAGTTTATTATGGTGTATCAATATCAAAAGACTGTATGATTATTATTTTTGTTTTTCTTTTGGTTCATGATACTAATCTTGGAAGGGTCATACTACTTAATGAATATAAAATAAAATTAAGATATGAATATGAATATAATAAATACTAGTGTCTCTCTTTTTCTTTGACCACTGCCACGTGATGAGCTACCTGTCTTGTGGTCTTTACTCATAGTCCCATCTCTTTGCTGACACAACATTTTCAGAGAGTTTATATATTTTAGAGATTAAAACTAGTTCTATTACACGGTGGCCGAGAGAGCGCAACGAGCTGCAAATAGAAAAAACACCTGCAAATTAAGAAAACAAATTCATCAATTTGACAGCACAGGTGCTGCAAATGCTCACAACACAACCAAATGAGGAAACGCACTGCAAACAGAAAAAAAACACCTGCAAATTAAGAAAACAACTTCAATTTGACAACACATGTGAAAAGTTGTGTATATGACAATTTTGTCAAAATGATCCCCATTTACATGGATACATGAAAATGACTAAAAACACTTAGGGCCCTATCATACACCCGGTGCAATGCGGCGCGCAAGTGTTTTTGCTAGTTTCAGACCGACGCAGTTCTCATTTTCCCGTCCTGTGCCACGTTGTTTAAATAGCAAATGCATTTGCACCCATGGGCGTGCTGGTCTAAAAAAGAGGTGTGTTCAGGCGCATTTTTGGCGCGTTGCTATTTTGAGGAACTGAAAATAGACTGGGCCATAGACCAACTCAAACCTGGTCTAAAGTCTAAAGTCAATGGCGCAATATATATATATATATATATATATATATATAGGGCAGGGCTCGAGCCCCTGCCCTTTTTCAAAATTATTCAAAAGTGCCCCTCTCGGACAAATAGCAATGATATTGTAGTCAATAAAACAAAATGCATTTGAATTATAATTAACATGACAATGTGTACAAAACGGTAACTAATCGCTCAAAAGTCGGAAAGTTCCTGTTTATTTTTACATATCTGTCAATCTGAGGCGTAGCTATGGGTTGCGTGCGTTTTGCTCGACTGACTGATATTCCACAGTCTGTTCGGAAACCATATTTAATTAAAAATCCATATATTATATATTTTAGAATATTAGATAATTCATCAATGCCCGTTTGTCACCAACCAATCATGATCTGGCCCATTTCATCGGACAATCATATGAAGTGGAGCGGTCATTTTCCGTTCTTATTCATAAATCGGTTGAAAATTACATGGACCATACAAGCTTATTTGTGGAGCGATCTGGATCTGCGGTTTGTCTCATTTTATAAATCAAATTACATCGCTGAGAAAATGGATGCTAAATGAAATGAAAAATCACGGCACAAAACCGCGCAGCGCCAAATGTCGCAATAGGCTAATGGTAATCAGTATTCAGTTAACTTACATTTATGTGCACCGTTTACTATTTGATGAAACTCTCATAGTTAATGAAGCCCAAGTGCCACCTACAGGCTTATTATGTGAAGTGTAGGCTGGCGAAATGGTGACATGAAAGGATTTTATATTATATTACCATTTTTGATAATTATGCAGCATTATGAATGTGTCTTATGCTCATCAAACCTGCGTTTATTTGCTCAAAAATACAGAAAAAACTGTAATATTTCGAAATATTATTACAATTTAAAAGAATGTTTATCTATTTTAATATATTTTATAATATCATTTATTTCTGTGATCAAAGCTAAATTTTCTCCCGTCTTCAGTGCATGATCCCTCAGAAATCATTCTAATATGCTGATTTATTATTAATATTGGAAACAGTTGTGCTGCTTATTTTTTTAGGCTATATATTTATTTATTTATTTATTTATTATTATTATTTTTTTTTTTTTGGAACCCATGATACTTTTTTGGGGTTTATTGATAAATAAAAAATAAAAACAACAGCATTTATTCAAAATAGAGATTTTTCAAACAATATCAATCTTTACAATCACTGTTTCTATCAATTTAGCAAATCTTTGCTGAATGAAAACTAACTTCTTCAAAAAAATAAAAAATAAAAAATACTGACCTCAAGCTTTTCATCGTATATTGTTACAAAAGTTATATTTTAAATAAATGCTGTGCTTTTTAAAAAAATTAATCAAAGAATCCTGAAAAAAGTATCACAGGTTTCCAATATTATAATAAATCAGAATTGCACAAAATGTATTTTAAAGTCGGCTATATTAAAAATTTGATCAAATAAATGCAGGCTTGATGACCATAAATTACTTCTTGCAAAAATATAAAATAGCAATGTATCCAAACTTTTGACACACACACACACACACACACACATATATATATATATATATATATATATATATATATTTTTTTTACATTGCCCCTAATTTACATTTGAGCCCCTGCCCCTGAGGAACTCTCTGCACGTCCCTGTTGTGTAGGCTACATAAATATAAAAATGTCATACATGTCATAATGGATAGTCATTGCGTGTATCAGAATTAGCCTACCTATTTGCTCGCGCATGAGCAGATCCGTTTGCTCTCTGGAGACGCGTTCAGTCTGTGCGCCTTAAAATTCCGCTGTTTAATAAGCGAATCCGCCATGGCAATGGAAGTGGGAGATGAGCCTCTGATTGGTTTATTGCACGTTACGCCCAGAAAAAACACCCATTGCTCATTAAGAGAATATGGACAACCTGTTTAGACGTATGTGCTCGGGCGCGCCGACCTTTTTCCTGTCGTTAAACTAGTAGTGGATTTGGACACGCCCTGAGTGCACTTGCGCCATGCGCTTTAGACCATGCGCTTAGATCTTTAAAATAGGGCCCAAAGTGTTATATACAGGGCATGACATTAACTTTTTTGCTCATCAGCCACTGTGGCTAGTGGTTTTCCATAATTACCACTCAGCATTTTCACCGGCCATAATTTTGTTGCTGGGAAAAAAAAACATTTTATATAATTAAAGTTCACGACTGCATACTAAAATTTACTTAAATTGATTTCCAGGTAATTTTTGCATAAAAGGCAGTCTTTTTACTAACCTTATTAAATGTATGTATAATTTTTCATATCAAATAGTTACATTTTACTAATAATAACAGTTAATATAATGAGACACTATAGGACTGTTACCAATAAAATGAAATCAGAATCAACAAAACAGATATTTCCACTGCAGAATAAAGTTAAGCAGCTGAAGTGGCACTTATGGCTCGTTTCCACCGAGCGGTACAGTTCAGTACAGTACGGTACGGTACGCAATTATGTCTGTTTCCATTGTCAGAATTTGTGAATGGTACCAAAATAGTGAACCGTACCATACCACTTTTTTGGTACCTAGCATAGCAAAGGGTACCAAAAGGGTGGAGCTAAACTCACTGAAGAACATTGATTGGTTGACTAGAATCGTCACTTTTGCGTGATACAAGGGGATAAAGCTTCTTGTTCACTCATTCCGCTCTGCTGTCCATGAGTGTTGGGCTTATTTACATCAGAGTGTGCAAACACAAAAAAAATACAATAGTGTATTTTATAATTTTATATTTTTACACAGACAATAGCCGTTTCTGTCACGGAAACACCAGGCTCTTCCACCAATCAGCGATCCCAATCACCGGAGTTCTGATCACACGCACCTGACCGTCATTCACTAATCACCAGCACCACAGTATAAGAGCACGCAGTTCACACAAGCACATTGTCTGGTCTCCATTGTGGAAAAGGATTCAACTCGTATGTCAAGCTACTTGTCTGCATTTCTGTTCCAAGTTTCCCGATCTCCTTCGTCTACTCCTTGTGTTCCTGTGTGTTTGCTACAATTACCTACCTGCATCCAATTCCCGATACCAGCTCCTGGA
>JAFVLL020043655.1:0-15604 GCA_021397915.2 Tor tambroides
TCCTGTTACACATTTGTACTTACACATACCATTCAGTGGGTTGTTACATATGTGTAGTTACACAAACATTAGAGCTGTAGATACTATGTACCAATATGTACTTACACTGTGGTTACATACTACGTACACATCTAGTTACTATGTAAGTACACAGGTATTAGGGACACAATATAAAGTGGGCCCGAAAAATTATTTAATGTAGGCTAATTGTGTCTGTACACCTACAGGATCCAGGTCTCCAAATCTGCAGTTTGGAGAACCATCTGTACTGTTCTCTGGTTAGTAAGAGGAATCTGATCCAGGGTCAGGACTTACTGTGATTTTGGTGGCGTTGTTGAGCGCACTGACCCACTCCACTAAATCCTGCTTATCATTCGCCTGCAAGTAAAACTTCCTCATTCCAGCATTGATGACTGTGGGAGGACACAAAAATTTATATTTAAACAATTTTGAGATGATGATATAATCACATTTTTGTGGCATTATGGATTTGGCAACATAGATTACATGTAGGTCAGACAGTCTCTTCCTGTCTAAGTATGTGCTTCTACGCCTGAAGAAGGGTGATTTCACTTCTTTGATATAAAGTAAAATAAAATAAAGTAAAACATTTTAAGCTATATGCCAAGACCACATTTCTCATTTTCAAATTGATGTACTAAAATTATAAAACTAAAATTGAAATAAAAATTACATGGACATTAAAAACAAACAAATAAACAAACAACACAAAATTATTAAAACTATAAAAAAAATTAAAAATCTATAATAGTATCTCAGTTATACTAAAATAACACATACCAGCAAACCATACCAGATTCTACTTGAATAGGTGGTAATGTGAACTCTGATACGGTTCGCTGCT
Organism: Tor tambroides; assembly: GCA_021397915.2. Classification (NCBI taxonomy): domain Eukaryota; kingdom Metazoa; phylum Chordata; class Actinopteri; order Cypriniformes; family Cyprinidae; genus Tor; species Tor tambroides. Next base: position 866 of record JAFVLL020043655.1, read on the forward strand.
GATAAATGCAAATGTGCAAGTGAACCGCTATTAATGAGGTACGTATGATTCAGTCAAATGTGTGTGTGTGTGTGTGTGTGCGCGCACAGTCACTTTCCTGACAAGTGGGACTGCCATACACAGAAATATTGTACTTCTCATTTCTAAATATGTCACTGTTAATTAACCAAAGCTAAACATGAAGCGTTATCTTCACAAGTCACAGAAACAACATCTAAATTCCACTGAAATCTTTTTCAAGATCGTTGCAAGTCTAAAAGTGAAAACTCTCACGTCTCTTTTGTGTGGCTGGTTTCAGAGGCAGCTACTATAGTTACTGTGTTCATGTGGTCAACTTAACACATATGAAACTTACTGTCAGTGTTTCCAACAAACCTTATTAAATCATCCTTGATATCAAGATTCAATGCACTTGAACTTCAATGAACTTATGAACTTCTCACCGTAAGTTAAAGAACATGCTTTTAGTGAACAGCATTAAAGAATGAAACAGTGTTCACTGGGCCTGAATCACTCCAGGAGGGTCAGACCACTACTTTATTAAACACTTTAGAGTAGCAGACTCAATGTGTGACTAATTTTAGGATCTGTATTATGTTGCTCACGTACACTCCTGACAGTGGCCTCTCGTCTAACTCCACCGGGTAAAGTCCCAGAACCCCCAGTGTGTGATTGTCTCTGGCTCTGATCTCAGAAACAATAGCCGAGGTCAGAGGTCATGGTCTAACATGCCCAACCTTCCGTGTACTGCGTCCTCTGAGTGACACAGAGAAAGTAAATCGATTGCTTACCAAAGCAGAACTCCGCCTTTGGCCGCAATTTGGTGGCATCGCTAACCTTTAATGACAAAGTACAACCAGATCAATAATATTGTAAACATATGCATATTTAAAGGTGCACTAAAACATTTTCCACTATACATATTAGGGGTGTAACGGTACACAAACATGACGGTTCGGTACGTACCTCAGTTTTGACGTCACGGTTCGGTATGGTTTCGGTACAGCAGGAGGGAAAAAAACTAAACATAAATTGCTATTTTTTTTTTAATTTAACAATGGTTTTAAATTGAACAACAGTAGGGAGCCCTTTTACATTACTACAAGGTTACAATTAGCAACAGAGCCCGAACTTAAATTCAATTACTATTTATTTTAAACTACAATCAAACACTCAAATTAAATTTTAAATTAACTTCTAAATTATACAATTTCTATTTGTTGTTGAAGTAAAATAATTTACAGAGTCATAACTTGTTTCATAAAGTATTTATTTAAACATATACATTAAGTAAGACATTACTTACAGGTAAAGTAAATTTAATGTATTATTATTACGGTTAAGACAACCTATTATTTTCTCCAAAAAACAACGAAATTGACTCAAGATATTTTTCCACACGATAAAGGATCTTGAATGTCCCAAAAATCTCAATAACTCATTTTCAACCAAAATCGATGTTACGGATTTTTGCCTTTGCACGGCAGTATAGGCATAGTCTAATATTTCCCAAAATGCTCTTCTCTAGACTTCATTACTCTAGCAAATAATGAGCTGTAGACACTGATCACTTGCCTAGGTAAATAAATGATACATGACATTTTGTTTACAAGCTGTTTTAATGACGTCTTTCTGCGGTTGAAACACTAGTTGAGCGATTATGTGAGCGGTTGTTCATTCATGTATATTTCGCATTAAAACTATTAATAAAGAGGAAGGGATGATCAAGCTTACTCGCACTTTGCACAGCCATTAGAACTGAGGCGTTAAGGTCATTGCGCACTGAGTCAGAAATTCTCATCTGAAATTTTCGCACATTAAAAAGTAAATACGACCTCACCTTGTGTCAATCACGTTTACACACTGCCTCCAAAACTTTCGTCCGTCATAAAGACAATTCGGATCAGGTTCGATTTTCTGCATTTTCACATTTGTAACAATCATTTTGATAGGAAAGGATGATGAATGGAAAAAAAATGGAATGATTTGTTCGGTACACATGCGTACCGAACAGAAAAAAAAAAACTTGTACTGAAAAATTTCGGTACAAATACGTGTACCGTTACACCCCTAATATATATATATATATACACACACACACACACACACACACAAGAAAAGCTGTTTTAAATTATTATACATAAGAGTTTGGATCACATGGCCAGCCATTTCAAGAGAATGGTGAATCTGACTGCAAAGAAAAGTCATGGTGCACTTTAAAACAAGCCACACAATTTAAAATGTATCATTCAAGTCTGGGAATATGAAGCTGGTAATAACTGGTAATTACAAACCTTGGATATATATGTTAGTTTGAGGGAGCCGACATAGGATGTTCCTTCTGGAAGATTCTGTAGAAGGAGAAGGTTCAAGTCATTAGAGCTGAAATTCAGAATATAAAATGATACATGCTGATTTGATGTGAGAAGTGTGTTTGTGTGTGTGTTTTGAGCAGTGTCTGAAAACAAACGTGGACAGAATACATTTACGGTGAGTGTACGGTATTCTCCAAAGTTGTAGAATTGCACAGGGGTCTATGAAAGTTTTAGCACACATCTACAGATGCAGTGAGGTAAATTATTCAAAGTCAGACGTGGCATCAATAAAAGATGCTGGCTGGGGCTACTGACTGAGTCTTGGATAAAGTGATTGGTACAGAACCTGCAGCAGCCAAGAGAAAAGAGAGAATCCATTAAAAGAAACAAAGAAAGAACATGAATCAAAAAAGACAGGTCCTGACATAGGCTCTTCATCAGTGATCTCAGTTCTAGTCAGGTTTCGCCTGAGATTTCCTCTTTTACTCCAAGCTAAATGAGTTTAAGACACTGAAAGTATCAGTATAAGTTACAATGAGACATACCAAGAAAAAAAAAAATGCATTACTATATTAACATTTATTTTTACTAGATTTTACTATGTGCTAATTAAGTATTTTTTAATTAAACTCTTCGTAATTACCATCTGTGTAGATTCTTTCCATGTACACTCAACACAGTTATGAACAGTTATTTTGCTAGTCTGGCATCTCAGACAAAGACACCCTTATAAAGTTGCACATAAAGCAAAGTGTGACCCACACAGATGCAAATACATTTACAAACATACAAACACCATAAATCTGAATGGTTAAAGTGGTCTGGAGGCAAAGACACATCAATGCCCTCCAATACTTTATGAGATTATAAAGTCCAACAGAGGACATGGCACTCATATCCTTTACCCACAAGCACATGGGAGGTGAAATTTCTCTACAGGCTATTAGCAAAGTTTATAAAGTAAAAAAGGCCAATATCTGTGCAGCAAGTTCAAAAACTGATGCTTTTTAAAACTATAATATTAACAAGGTGAGTAAGAGAGGAAATGTTAGTATCAGACGATGTTTTGCATATCAAGACTCTGTGAGAGCAGAAAAAGGTCAACTGTGGCTTACAGTTTTCCTGTTTCTGACAGCACTGAAGGTGAAGTACTGCCCCAAAACCACTGAGACACCGCATCGCAGAACTATGGTGTGCAGTATATCTACCCAAGTGTTTTCAGTAACTAGGGATAAAAATCATAAGAACTTTACTCTGGTTCTAGTTCCAGATTCCTCTTAACGCTTCTAGTTCCTTAATGGCACATTTAATTAATCTTTTAGTACTTTTGAGTAAGAAATATTTGGGAAAAAGTCAGTCATTCTTATCGCATTTTCTGCCTTCAGTAGTCTTACTGTCAAAAAATGATCATTTCAGTTTTCATGTTATTTTTTTCATGTATTTCGAGATCAGACAGGATGAAAGTAATAACTTATAGTTCAGTAAGTAAGTCTGATTAATTCAGTAACAACTACTGATTAATTTAGTAATACTATTCAGTGATTTGATCCACTAAAAAGAAAATAATCATTCATTTGGGAACTGGACTACATTAGTTGCTGTAAGTTTCGTACAGTAGCTTCAGTCGTGGTGTTGTGGCACCAATTAGGTTTCTGTCCACACAGGCAGAAGAATGCACAAAAACTGACTGTTACAGCAATCATACTATTCCAATATTTTTTAAAAAGCATAGAGAATTTTGGTTTAATTTCAAAACTTATCCATAACCCATTTAGTATGTGAAACTTAAATGGGTCAATGACTAGCCCCTGGGGAACACCATGCTGCCATTTGATAAATTTTTTTTTTTTACTTGTATTGACATCCACAGAAGTGGTAAAACAAAGGGAGGCCTTCAGATGTAAAATTAAGAGCCGCTGAGTTTAGCGGTGCACTGACAGGGTGAAAGAGATGAAGATGGGTAGATACCTGAGGGTTATCCATGTACCACACCAGGCTGCCCTCCAGGGTGTCCAGAATGAAGTAGCGTCTTAAAAATTTGCCGCTGCTCTCCATTTCCTCTATGTCTAGAAAGCCACAGATCCGATTCTGACGATCTACGTACGGCATTTCTGAAACTAAGCATTACCCTGCAACACAAAGAAAACAATGCTGATTATAAGGCGGATGAGAAGCGCAGAGAAAGAGGTGGAAGATGGTAATTAAAAGAAATTTGGTATCTTCGTGTGTAATCATCTGGCAAAATGCTGGTAATTTCCTATGATGTCACCCTTGGTCATGCTCCATGGATGTGACACCTACTTCATTTCAGACCTCTTTGCTGATGAAAACCCCATCAGACAAAGCTGCATGAATACAAATGACTTGATTGTGACATTACCACAGCTGAGAAGCAATGCACAACTTAAATGGTGTAATTTCCCATTTACCTACAGCCTTTCTAAATGTCATTACAGCACTATAGTAACTGTGATTCATGCAGAAGTTATGCCTATTAGGGCAGAAATTATCCAAAGCTTGGGGGACAAAATCCACCAAAAGTGATGAAAATGCCAGATATTTAAAATGTGGAAACAGTTAACTAGTGGCCAGCATCAATCCTAAGGATATTTAAATGAACTCAACTAACAGAGGTGTTGAGGTTTCTGAGTTGCAAGATTCTTCTCTTTTTACCTACAGAAATACTTCATTTTAGGAATATTTCACACAAAAAAATATTAATTCTGCCATTAAATATGCATCCCAAATCCATAAGACTTTCATTCATCTTAGAAACAGAAATGATTTTTAATGAAACCTGTAAGATTTCTGTCTATCCATTGAAAGTGCATTCCACCAAAACATTAGCACTTCAAAAAAGAAAAAGAAAAAAAGTTAATTATATTAATCAATTGTTTTATCTATGTCAAAAGAAGCTAACTGTCAGAAACAGTTAAGTAAAGAAAAAATAGTTTTCTAAATTGTGTTTCTAGTTTGCCAAATAACAAGCGTTGTACTGTGATATAGGAGTACAATCTTAGAAGGCACTTCAAGTCCAAGCACTCAAACGTCAACACACAATTTCCTCCAGGCTCTGATACTCACTGACATAAAGTGCAAAGCCTAACAAGCTATCATGGTCAGATCATGTTTCCAGCAAGAGAAAGCTCTTTCAGCCTCACTCTGTGTAGCATGGGTCCTCAAGAAAAAAGAAGAAACCGTTCACTGACTCAAAGACTGCGAAAGATTACATTCTAACACTATAGAGGAGATTGTGATAAAGACAACGCAAGCTATTAAAAAAAACCTGATGTTTGACACAATGACAAGAAGTAAAATACTGGCATTCTTAGACAAATAAAAGAAGTTGGAGACAATGTCTGTGAATGAATCCACCGATAAGAAAGCTGTGTTTTTATGTCTTCATTTTGGACAGCACATCAACATTAACAACACAGTTTCATGAAAGCACCACGTTTCACAGGCTCCTATGAGATGTGTCACCCAAGCACAGTGATTTACTCCTACATCACAATAATAAATGGCAAGAGGAATGGAAAATATTTTTGTGGACTCAGACAAAAGAATGTTTCTTTTCTCCGTGGCTACCATCACTAGAGTGCTGTCACATTTCTGTCTCGAATGCGAGATGAAAATTTCATGGCAAAAGTGTGTTTTCTGATTGACAGCTTCCATCACTTGAACGGCCTTAATCTGGGATGGCAGTGATGAGATAAAATGGTCTGTGATATTGTTGTAACACTCGATGGATTTAAACTTAAGATGTGCTCATTTTTTTCACTTTTGGAACCACTGCAAAAATGCAACAATTTCCAACACCGCAAAACTTCATAAACAACTTGACACAACAAATAGGAAGAGATATGATGAAACTTTGCTGCAAGGTTTGATGACTTCAACCAGCCTCCAGAGTTAATTCAATTTGCTATTGCTGTAGAGAGAGTTTGCATACACAAGCTTCTCAGATTTGAATTTAATAACAAAGAGACACTCTTCCCTACAAGTGTTTATATTTTTCTTTTTCTTGAGGATGTTGATATTTAGGACTTTTAATCATTTTGTGGATATGTGCTCTATAAGTAACAGCCAAAAACAATGTAGGTTATGAGGTTTTAAATAAATAGATAAATAAATAAATAAATTGAGATCATTAAGGAAAATTGGAGGAGTGAATTTTCATTTCAAGCCAACTTTAAGGGTATTTCTTATGGATAATATTAATTATATTCCAGTCTAAATAACTCTGAAAATGTTTGCTGCACCATGAAATTACATTTTAATAATCTGGGACTCAAAAGACAGTAGTTTGCCCTTATTTACTATATTAAGATAACTTCTGCATCATGTACAATTCCTTATGTATTTGCTATAGATTTAATTTCATAACACAATAATTCATCTAATCTAAGCAATCTATTTAAGCATTTGACCTAAATAAAATATATATAAAAAATAATGGCTGTTCTGAAGTGTGACAGATGAAGCAGGTTCAATCTCGACCCAAGCTCACTGGAAAAATGTGCCTATACATTTTTGCAAAACTCCAAAAACATATCTATACATACAATTCCAACTTAAGTGAACAGCAGTAAAACACCAACATATATAACTTATGTTCCTTTTCACACAAATTATTACAGGGGTAGATTATCAATTAACGACTTACTAATGAAGACTCAACACTATGTTATAACCTCAAAACATCTGATTTTGTAAACGAATAGCCTACATTTTTGCCTCATATATAAAGCACCATATACAGCATATGGCTTTTCTAATGTAGTAAGCTTGCTCGGTAGCTCACCTGGTACAGTACTGTAGGTGTATGGTATTTTCAAATGCAAATACGAATATATTATTTTCAAATGCGAATAAGCATTAACCTTTTAGTGCCACTCTTTGACATTTCACTTTGAAACTTCCGTGAAACCTGCAAGAAGCAACGTAATATCTATTTGTCAAAAATGTTGCCGTAGGCAAATATTTTTCGTGAGCCTGGGTTGGCCAATTCCCTTCCCTTCTTGCCAAAGGAATTTTCTATCGCTTTCTACTGTATCTGTGAGGGATATGCACAACTACATATTACCATGTAAGACAGCATGTTGTCTGAACTACTAGTTGAGCAGTTGATCTTAGCCCTGTATAAGGCTGTAATTGTCTGACATCACAAACTATTTTGCATTTAATGTGGCGAGACAAATGATCTGTCACTGTAAACTTGTTGGATTACTGCATAGTGTAGGAGTAGAGTCAGAAATTTTTTCCTTATTCTTGTACTACTAACCCTGTGTTTGAGCAGTTGGGAGCTGGCATGATAAACATGCGAAGGAGGTGGAGATTTGAAAGCTACAGTGTATTTGAAAGAGGAAGAGAGAGTGCAAGGTGGACTAACCAATCACAGGTACAAAAACAAACAAAAACACTCTCATTACTGGCAAAATGCTCAAATTGGGTACTTGACAAAAAAGATAATAAGAAAACAAAACCAAAGTCGGCAAGCAAAGCTCCAAAAATGCAGAAAAAATTAATAGTGGACTATCATCAGGTGATGTTTCGAGCACACAGGCTCTTCACCAGAGAATTAAAAATTTAAACCAGCAAGCTTTATACTCCCAGGTGATTAGTCACATGACTAAAAAATACTATACATATACATATACATACACAAACATACACATTAATTTGAAAATAATAATAATAATAATAAAACACAAACACAAACACACACGCAAAGCCATAGAACAATTAGCGTTAAATTAGCGTTAGAGCACAATTGTATAAAAGTGCTGATGGGAGGGGAAAATTCTGTGTGAGATTTACTGACAATGTGCACATTAAAGAACACAGACGCAGCCCGATCATTTCTATAATGACCAGCGCAATCTACCAAGTGCAGCGCAAATTAGCGCCTGGTTTAAGACATGCTTTTTTGGGTGTTAAATAATGGCACAAAATACCAGTAATTTGATGAGCGCAAACATAAGTAAATCATGTTGGGTGATTCATTTTTAATAATCTCCTCCCATAAATTTTGCATCTGAAAGGGAAACTCCTACAGATGCATATTCAATAAGGTCAGATGCAAAATTAACTGTGTCCACGCCTTTTCAGTGCTAACTTGTGACTGCGAGTCTCAGCCTTTATTAATGTCACCTCCACGCCTTGGACAGCTGATTAATGCTATTCCCATATATTGTAAAGTAGAAACCAAATGACTAAAAGCAGAAAAATGCTGAGCTACCATACTTGGACTTTTGAAATCTTGGTTTCTAATGGTGCAACAATGTTCTGAACTCTTTAGTCATTAAAGTTCGACTAGTTTTGCCCACATAGCATAGACAATGTCAATGCAACATGAAATCACAATAGCAGTTTTACAAGAAATACTGCCTCTTATTATTTATTTAGGCCTATTTATTTAAAAAAAGATGCTTAAAAGTTTTATAAGTAAAGTTACATTACTGACAGTAATGGGTACTTTGTTTAGAAAATGTGAGACAGGTGTTAAATCCAAAATATTTCGAAGCTTATATGGTCACTTATATACTAAGCATTACACATGTGCATAACATGTACATGGCAGCTTCAAGTCTTTTGCCGTGGGCTGACGGGAGTTTGGAATGAGGCCAGTTTTTTCATCTTGCCGAGTCAACCTGGAGTAGGCCCCCAGTTTGTCACACTAAAAAACCTTTTTTGACACTGTTTGCCTTATCACATAGAGTAGTGATATCAGTATAAAGAACATCTGTTCATCTAATATGTGACCCTGGACCACAAAACCAGTCTTAAGTCGCTGGGGTATATTTGTAGCAATAGCCAAAAATTTCTTACCGTAAATATATCAAAACTTCATTTTTGAATAGTAATATGCATCGCTAAGAACTTCATTTGGACAACTTTAAAGGCGATTTCCTCAATATTTAGATTTTTTTGCACCCTCTGATTCCAGATTTTCAAATAGTTGTATCTCGGCCAAATATTGTCCGATCCTACCAAACCATACATCAATGGAAAGCTTATTTATTCAGCTTTCAGATAATGTAGAAATTCCAATTTCAGAAAATTGACACTTAAGACTGGTTTTGTGGTCCAAGGTCACATATAACAAAGATCAGATCTACAGTTTTTTTTTGTTTTTTGTCTTTTTCAAATTAAAAATTAAATCAAATTAAAATTTGGGTTTGCATTTGCATTGATTTACAATGAAGGTGGAACCCTAGAGATCTAGCGGTCATCCAGTATACTTTAGCATTTTGCTTATGTGTTTTGCATGGAAACAAAAGTAAATTTTCTTTGTATAGCACTTTTTACAATACACATTGTTGAAAAGCAACTTTATGAAAAAATCCTGATCTTTAAGGTTAAATAATACCTTCATGACTTTGCGTTTAGCAGATTAGAGTTAAGCAATAATATAAAATATAACCAATCAAGCAGTTGAGACTTGATATTGCTTTACACGAGTATTTAGTGCATGTACACGGATCAAGTTGAATGTACTATATATCCAGCTTTATATTGTTGGGCATTAATATAGTTTACATTTTGCAATATATGCAAAAATCAACTGCTTGATTGCTATATCATCACAAAATGCCCAGCTATATATTTTAAAGTTGGATATGGCACATACACTATACTCGCTCAAAGCGATATACACTCTATAACAAATCTCAGCTGCATGATTATTTATACCGTCACAAATGTGAACTATATTATTGCCTAGCGATATATTAAAGTTGGATATATACTGTATTATAACTTTATACACATTCTCATGTAAAGCAAATCTTAACTGCTTGATAGTATAGCTACACTGCTTCACATAAGTACACTGCATGTACAATATGTGGATAAATTTGGAAATAATTATACATCCATCCAACTTAACTGTGCAATAATACAGTTTACATTTTGCGACATGTAAACAATAACTCATGGGATTTGCTATGTAGTATATTGTAGTATATAAAGTTGGAAAGTGCCACTCGCTCTTTGTCAAGTCATGATGATGAATAAAGGTTTAATCCACAGGAAGAGATCTGTCTGTCTCTCTCTGATTCATAGAGATAGACAAATATAGACACACACACACACACACACACACACACGCACTCATCCAGACCTTTGATGACCATGCAATAGCTTTGCCTGTAAATATACATACATCACACCCATGCATGTCCACACTTATTAAAAAGGACACATAATCAGTATGCGCCAGTAATAAAAGCAACAGTAGCATGCTGTCTGTCAGAACACATGCCCAACAGGCCCTACCTGTGCTTCTGTTTATGTTCACGTTTGAGTGAGAGAGACAGATTCAGGTTTAAGTGAGGTAAGGTGGCATTTCCTTCCTTATTCACCGTCAAGATTTGCATCAGGTGTACAGTGTGAGATTTTTTGTTATATTATCTAGCAAGAGATAGATTTGTCTACAACACATACACTGTTCTGAGTCAGATAAAACTTGTAAACTACAAGAAGGAAATGAAAACTGGATCGACTGGATCTAGAGGAAACAGCAGTGAAGTATTCTGGCGCTGTGCATTACTGGTATTGACTGCAACAGAGAATAATTTCCAACACAGTCTTATTAGAATAACGTGCCAGTGGCAGCATTTCAGCAAAATTATATTATGTTGCTTCTTGCAAGTTTTACTTCAAATCTTTTTTATTGGTATTTTGTGTGACAATACAGATTGAAATAATGATAAGGTGAAGAGTAGGATATTGGCTTCTTGCAAGTTTTGTGACAATTTTAAAGTGAAATGTCCACTGAGTGGAACTAAAAGTGTGTTTAGTTTTCTCCAAATCTTGAATATGACAATATTTTATTGGTTGTTGTACATGCTGCATTTGAAAATAACACAGCACCTACATCCTAGGGATAACCATTAGTGATAAACTATGATATAAAGTCCCAACGGCTAGTATTACCATTTCATATTTTAAATATCATTAAAACCGTATTTGTTTATATCGATTTAAAAAACGTGCGGTAACTCCGCATTAAGCAAAGTGCATAAGGAAGAACCACCTGTCTCCTGAAAAGTTTCGATAACATTTCATCTTCCCTCCATGAAATGTGTAAAAAAGTAGTGTTTATAAGCGCAGAGCTGGTTTGTTTACAGAAGTTACCGGGAAACAACTCAATTTCTGCTGTTCCATAAGTGCTGCCTGCTGGCAGACAGTGGATTTACATTTTTATTCAGCCTGTCTGCCATTTTTGTTCAGACCAATATGAAAATTGGATCAGATTTTTCTTGTAAATCTTAACTAGTGGATGAAAAACAAGCTAATGTACTTTAGAAAAAATCTCAACACTTCAGATAATATGGTAACCTATGTAAAAGGCTGAAATGAGGTTTATCAATTTATAAAACTTTTTTTTTTAAACTTTATTTGCACATGCAGTACATCTTAGTAGATAACATTATAATTCACCCAGTCAATATTTTATGTTTGTTTAATATTTAAGCCATTTTTAATGTTTGTTTTTAATTATTTGAATGTTTATGTAACAAAATATTGTATGTTTATGTTATATAATGCATCCTTGCTGAATAAAAAATAATAATAATTTTTTGGTTTTGAACCAGAACTGTAATATGGTATTTGTGTACAAACTCTGTTGCTTTATGTACAAAACTGTTTGGATAGACCCCAGCACAACACCTGACTGTTTTCACTTCAGCACTGCAGTTTTGGAGGAACTTTGATACATATTTGATACCCTTGACATACTGGCTTGACAGGTTTGACATATCTTCCTTGAGTAAAATACCTTGGCCATAGCATCACACAACAACAACCCATGAATTCTGCATTGTTTTTGTGATGGAAAGTTGGAAAACTATTCCATACACTCTTCATGTTACAATCCTAATGTTTACAATTCAGTAATATCAAAATAGATACATTTTCATGTTAATGTCATATTATCATGAAAGTAATAGGTGCAGTGAGATGTACATGAGTGGGTTAGAGCTATTAAAAAACAAAACAAAATGCATGCATCAACTTACACAGTTCCTAACTCAGAACCCATGAGTGTATGTGTGGAAACAGGAAACTGTGGAATAACTGCCATGAAAATACAGAACCCAGTGCAGCCATCCAAAGAATAGTTCACCAAAATATGAAATTTTGGCAGTTACTATTAGTTGTTAGTTACTATTTTTATTATTATTAATAAAAAAAAAATACATTTTTGATACAGCTCTATTCCATACAATAATGCAATAATACAAATAATTCCAAACAGTAATAAAAAAAGCAATGTATCTGATAAAGACACTGCAATATATAAGCCAAAACTACTTCACACTGCAGCAATGACAGACTTGTGACAAATGAGTAATGACAATGCCAAAACTAGGAATACCATGGTACTATCATAGTACATGTTTAAACCATGTTTGAAACAGCATGATATAACCACGGTACGATTGATTACTGAAGGAACAGGGATGGCAATAGTGACAGTGTAATTTAGAAAGCAGTAAGCAAATGCAATCGAAGAGAAACCACAATGTAGTGCAACAGCTGGGTTCCAGATATAAAAATCCCATTCATTTCCTCTATAGGGGATTTAACATATACGACAGAGCTATGAATTATGTGGTTGTAATTGAAAGGATGCACGTTTGTTGAAGCTATTCAGCCTAAATTATTTCAGCTTTTTTTTTTTAAATAAATAAATTTAAAAACCTAAAACAAGGGCTGTATCCAAAATTTGAAACTTTGAAATAAAATGATAAATCTCTACAACATCTCTAAATTAGGGCTGGAAAACGATTAATCGCGATTAATCACATTCAAAATAAAGGCTTATGTTTACATATTATATGTTACATACTTAGTATACATTAAGTAAAGATCATGTTCCATGTAGATATTTTGTAAATGTCCTACCATAAATATATCAAAACGTAATTTTTAATTAGTAATATAAATCGCTAAGGACTTCATTTGGACAACTTTAAAGGTGATTTTCTTAATATTTTGATTTTTTTGCACCCTCAAATTCCAGATTTTCAAATAGTTGCATCTCGACCAAATATCGTTCAATCCTAACAAACCATACATCAATGGAAAGCTTATTTATTCAGTTTTGTGGTCACAAATATACACAGTACACACATATAGTATGTAAACATAAACAAACTTTTATTTTGAATGTGATTAATCGTGATTAGGCCTAATCGTTTTGCAGCCCTACTCTAAATCAATAGTTTTATATATGTCCATTATCATTAAAGCCATTAAGTGCACAGCCTTGTCTTTTGTCAGATTTTATTTTATTTTTTTATTTTTTGGCTTCAAATCAAAGTTTGTAATGTTGTGATTCACTTTGTAGCTGGTTGGTTTGATTAATTGCCTATAATGTTTTAACAAAGATGTAAAATTCTCTATGGGAAAGATTCTCTATACCTCAAAAAACCAAGGCCACTGAAAAAGTGGCCGGCACTTTTGAACTCTAGATCAAAACAGTGATTGACAGCTGTCTCTTTTTTCATCTCAGTAGCAGTAACATGGTAATATCACCTGATACTATCACTGCATCGCTTTACATTACAGCATTTACGAGCATCAAAGGCGTGTTTGTGCGTTCCATTCATGCTTATGATGTCCAAAAATGCTGTCTAGTTAAACAGTGCACTAGGTTTTAGAGCTGTGTACAGACATAACGCATCAATGCCACATCTTCAGACAAAATCAATCTATCATTTCTAAGAGCGAGATCAAAAATGATTTTACATGTCAAGACTAAATGATTTAATGTGTTCCGATCGGTATATAACCTGTTATCTGAAACAGAAACGACAGGTTTTGCATAAAGGGAGTTAGTGAACTGCCCCAGTAAATGTGTAACTAACGTTACTGATTTGAACACAACCAATAACATGCATTCAAAGTTTATTATACCACGATATGTCTCGTTAGTATATGTGTAGATAACTTACACACTTATAAGCAGCTGTGAAACTCCTGTGCAGCAGCGTTCGGTCTGCCTGTGCCGGACTTTCAGCCCATCTCCCACAAACTTCCGACGGTCTGCCTATCCCACAACTGACGGGCGGAGAGCGGAACTGCGAATCCTACTATGACCAGGGGTCCGCTCATGAATATTAATTAGTTCCTGCTGACGTCGCTAGGCAACCTTCCTAGAGCGTCCAGTCACGTTTCTGTATTAATAAACATGAGCCAAGCCCTCCCGGCAGTTGGATTCTACTGTTCGACTGCAAACTAACGCCCACCTTCCTTTGTCTGCATTGAGCCAATCAAATAGCCGTCTGTCGGGGGATATAATTAATATTCATAAACCAAACCTTAACCATAGTGGGATTTACAAAATTACGACTGAAGGCGGAAAAGGCCCCTTTTTTTCCGGATGTAGAGAAAAGGACGATGGGATTTG
>JAFVLL020043656.1:0-78814 GCA_021397915.2 Tor tambroides
CTCTTTGTTCTTTCAGACGATATTTACCTATTCTCCGAGGATTCCCTGCCAAATATATCTACGACCCATGGAACGCCCCAGACTCTGTGCAGGCCGCTGCCAAGTGCATCATCGGTGTCCACTACCCCAAACCCATGGTGAACCATGCTGAAGCGAGCCGCCTCAACATCGAGAGGATGAAGCAGATCTACCAACAGCTTTCACGCTACAGAGGACTCGGCAAGAATTTCACTGTCTTCTTTTAGCAAACATGCAATCATATTTATCAGTGAAAAGAAGCCTCACATGCAGTTGATAAAGAGTAAAATTGTCAGAAGTTGTAGCAAATGCTTAAATGGTACATTGTAGCAGTAGAAGATTATTCTACATTCTATTTTACCAGGACTTCTGGCCTCCGTACCATCCACACACAATGGGAGTGGGAATGGGATGGCGTACTCCCCAGGGGAACAGCAGTCCGGGACCAATACACCAAGTGAATATCATTTTTTATTTTTTTTCCCCCCTCTTTTGAGATTGCAGACAAAGAAATGACAACTTCTATTACTTTAAACCTATCAGCATTGTTTTTTCTTAAATGTTTTAAGAAGGCTAATAAATAAAAGGTTAACTTTTTGGCTCGTTTAAAAGCAATTCAATTTTTATACTGATGTGACATAAATAGACTTTTTGACATCCCAAAAGCACCAGGTGTATCAGCCGGTTCCAGTGGTAACAGGAGTGGAAGTATTCTGCTGAACTTTGACAGTGAAGAGCATCAGGGAACAAGTGGAATTCATCAACAACAACAGCAGCAGCAGCAATTAGGTGTCACCTTTCACACTTCAGTACACTAATAGATTTGCAGGTGTAAATGATTGTTAATTGTAAAATTAGCAGCATAAGATCTGCTTTCTCATGCAGTTTTTTTTCTCTTGTTTGTTTTCCAGGATACCACCACGTGCCCGAGACAGGACACAGCAGTCGACTTTACAAATGTAATGTCTCACACGACATGGCAGGTCCACAACATTCAGGTAAGAGATATGGAAATGTGTACTACATGTTACATGAGTATCATACAGTTAAACACAACACAAGTTTAAAAAATGACTTTATTAAGGAAATGTTTTAATATATACCTATTGTTTTCTGTATTTACAATATTCTGTGTGGTGTTCAGCAGGACACCTGCTGCACTCAGGAGGAAGTGTGACAGGTAAGAGGGAGCGAGAGTCGGAACGAGATCTTGACGGTGAAGATGACACCCTCTCCACCTCTCATAAGTTACAACGGCAAATTGCAGAGGTCACGTCAGTTCACGCTACCAGTGGGAACCAGTCGAGTATGGTAAATATAACTCGCTTCAATCCTTGATGTATAAATGTTAAGAAATCATCCATTGTATTTAAGATTGACATTTTTCTCTTCTTTTTCCAGAAGAGTTAGATGGACATATCATCGTACTGAGAAGAAAAGATTCAAAACATGACGCAGTCTGAAGAGGACTGACTTTAAATCTGGTTTCCTATAAACAATTCATGTTTGAGGATTTATTTTATTTTATTTTTCGTTTTTTCTTCCGTTTTTCCATCTCTTTTTCCTTTTCTTTTCATGTTCAATTGATATGAATATTAACTGAGAATTTTTTAAATTTATTTAATGAAATTCAGAAGTTGAAGTTAATGATTTCACATCCATTGACAGACAAAAAGAATTCTCAGAAAAGACACAAAGATGTTTCCTTGGTAAACCTCTTTCTCTTTTGCCCATCTTTGCACAGGTTAGGGTTTTATTTACTGTCAAGTGAACCATACCAAGTGGGATATATTTGTCAGCTTTTACCAAGCATGATAAAGCTGAGCTTCATTTGGCTGGCACCAGCACCAGCCATAGGTTGGAACCACAAACTACAACCATCACACAACACTTTTGTACATTTTTCTCTGACATTTTCTCATTGTACAATTTCACTGATTCTACGTAGAGTGGTGTACGTGCCACTTTTTGTAAACAGAAAAATTTATACAGGTATATTTTATATATTGGTGTTTCGTTCCTTGCCAGTTCAATGTATTAGTGTTTACTCAGAAAATCCATATATAAATGAATAAATATTAAATACCAGCAGAGCTGACATTTTAAAATAGGGTTTAAAGATTTCTAGATTTTAAAAACATCTACATAAAATTATATTGCTTAACTGATTTTGAATTCATGTTTTTAACCTTGAACCCATTTGTAAATTTTATCAGGGACAGAGCTGCGGTGGAATGCGGTTCTTGAATGTTTTTAAGTGGGCTACAGTGGCCCATTAAATGCATCTGTAGATTAGCTACAGTATCTTCTTCATTGTCATGCTTGGCAGACACACACAGACAGCTGATCTTCACGGTCAGGCCTTAAACACTGATAAAAAAGCCAACCTAAACTCTGCCAAAGCCAGGAAATGACACTGGAAAAGAAAATTTTCCTAGCTCAACATTGATCATCACTACAGTACATCTATGAAATAAAGCTTTACAGATCTCTAGGAAGGAAATGTATGGAAATGAAGACACCCTGTTGTATCTCTGACTTCTTAGCGGATTATACAGGCATTTTTTATTTTAAAAAAATATTAAATATTTTAAATACATTCATCTGTTTGTGCATGTTCACCTAAAGCAAAAGCATCATCTGACAGTATTAATCTCACATTTTTACATTGACATTCCAAAAATACGCAAAACATTGACTAATAATCACTTCTTTTTTTAACTCATTGTGATGAAAATTAGGGTTCTGAAAATATTTAGCCTCTGCATTTGGCCACAAATGCTTTATACCAAATGCCCCTCCACTGACCAAATATCATTTAATTTAGCTGTTGGTTTTCTAATACAAATGTAGGCCTCTTTGTTAAATCAAATTAAACTATCAATTTGGGAATATATGTGCTATCAGAAGAAAAATCTCATTCTTCCAAAAAAAAAAAAAGTGTGTATATATATATATATAATATGTGTGTGTGTGTGTGTGTGTGTGTGTGTATATATATACACATACATACATGCATGCATACATACACACACATATATATATAATATTATTTTATTTACTTTTTTTACTCGGTACTAACAAATATCAGCCCAATAACTGAGACTTCTGATAAATCCACAACAATGTTTACAGTATCACAAACACAGATGCTCTAATGACAACTATTGTGCATAACTAAACCATGTATATAAAGATATGGGCCCTTTAGTTCATGTATGGTTGTTTATTATGGTGATCTGGCAACCTCTCACTGAACTGGACTAAAGCTATTGGGTCTGAATTTGTTTGCATAGCTGAATCTGCTTTGACACCGTGACATCTGTATTGCTTTTGTCGACCAGGAGAAGTGTTCAGTTCTAATGTGAATGTTTTGATATGACAATTGTAGAAACCTCAGTGCTTTTTGACTGTAATATCTCTGTGCTATTATAGTTTTTTTTTTTTTTTTGGTCACAGTGGAAGAAGTGAACCATTTCTTTGTTTTCTCCCCATTTGAATAGTTCATTTGTTTGAATTTTGTTTTTATTTCCTTTCTGTGAAATAAATGTGACGTAAAGTCTAAATCTTGTCTTTCAAGTCTGTAAACAGTTGTAAAAGTAAATCTGATTAAAACTGGATTTGTTTTGCCGAGTCTTTTTTTTTTGTGTGTATATGTGTCTGACCAGATTATACTGGAAAAAAATAAATGTGTATAAAAAATAAGTTAATCATAAAAATAAATTATTAAAAAGTAAAAAATAAAGAAAAATAATAAAAGGGAACAATACAGAAATGAATGACTATATTCAAATGGAATTACTGTATCAAGTAAAAATTCTAAATCCTTCATTATATATTTTATCTTGTTATTTATTTGTAATTTTTGCAGGTTTGGTCCTCCATAAGTAACTGAACATCTTAAGGTAATGTAAGCTACTTTTGTGGGAATGCAATGAGTATCTGCGACCGTTGGAGGGCGTGGTTGATGCGTATAAAAATTCTTTGGGCATTGCGTGGGTTTGTCCTGTGCACAGCCGTGTTTATACAAGATTCCACATATTTTTTTGAGAATTTGTTTGGTTTTTCTAATAACACAAAGAAAGTGATGAAAACAAGATCTGAGCATTTTTCCTCTGTTTTTCTCAAGCAGCAACTGCTGTTGCTGTTCTGTGAATGTAATGAAGTTTGCTAACTTTAGTAGGTCATTTGACCAAAAAGTAAGGGAACCTGATAAAAATAAAGAAAACTGAGCAATAAAATATCTTATGAATTTAAATTCAGCATTGTTTCTGTTTTGTATTCCGTTTCTCATAATTGTCACAGCCTGTGGGGACTGTGAGTTTCATTCACACTGCCCAGTTTTTTTCTCTAGCAGAGGCTTGGCACACAACATGAAGGGGAAAAAAGGGTTGAGATGTCCTGGGCCTTCAAAAAGCAGGGAAACTTGGCCTCTCCGGGAGCCATTGCAGCACCTACTCTTGTTTTTAGATTGCCATGTGCCTTGAATACACAAGTATGACAAAAAATGCAATGGAAAACTTTTTTGCCATCCTTAAACTGGCATCGTGATTTAGTGAATCAGAATGAAACTCACTTGCGTTTCCTGTTCTCTATTCGTGGTGGTCCATGGCTCCGGTTGCGTTGTTTTTTGTGCCCAGGACCTCAGTCCAGACCCTGATTTGTATGTTAGTGTACTCAAGGGGCCAAAACTAGTTGCCACAGCAACTGTGTTGAATCTCTCACGGACCCCCCTGTCCCCTTCCACCCTCTCTCAGCCTCCCCTCTCAGAACTCTGTGAAACAAAACAAACATTGTCCCTTAACAAAGCGCGGAGAGACAGCGTTCTGTTCAGAAGTGCGGGACATTCAGGTCATATTAGTCCTTCCTCATTGAGTTTAGTCTGAGAATAAGCGAGTCCTCACATACAGGACACTCACCACTTTCTCACGTCTGCTGAGGGTGACTTGAAACGGGAAGCCCTGGAATCACTTCACCAGACTGTCATCTCGCCCATGCCAAGATAGCTCTTAAAGGTGTACACAAATATTTGTTGAGTAGGCCTACATCCTTCAGAAAGGAAGAAGGTTAGAGTTCTGAGGCATAGGGTCTGTCTTTCGTCTGTTAATACTCTCATTTCAATGCAGAATGGAAAGTGGACTGACTCTCAAGGGAGCACAGATCAACATCACTAGTCAAACAATGCAATTATATAAACTTCTTGCCTTTTTATTGTTTCTCAACATTAATCTTGGGATTTCTTGTTTGATGCTAAATGTTGTGTGATGTAGCCTATTAGTATTCAGATAAACTCACATTTTGAGGGGAATTTGCAAAATTATTGGTTTGTTTTGACATTGATATGCAACATATATTTTTACATTTTCTGAAGAAAATGTGTGGTGTTTTCCCCTGCAAAAAGGTATATCCATCTATCCATCCCATAAATAATATTATTATTATTTTAGTCATTTATTATTATATTATTAATTATTATATTACATACATATACATATATAAGATGCAGTTGCTTCAGATGCAAAAACCTCTAAGTCATCTGAGATGTTTTTTTTAAATGAGCATTTTATCAGGCTCCTAGGCTCAGTAATTTCATTTTAATGGTAATGAGATGGTTATTAGTCAGTTATTGAAATATGTTCAAAAATGTCCAGTGTTATTTTTACAGGAGCCTGATAAAAATGCTCATTTGATGGTCTACTAATGAACTGAAACGAACTGAACTGTATTACGGTGTTAATGCTCAATTGCTATTTAATAACTCCGTGGTTTGTTTGTTTGCGATACAGTGACGAAGGATTTTCAACCGTGAATTCTGTACACAGTAATGCTAAGTTGCAAATTATTTTTTCTTCGTTTGGAAGTAGCCTAAATTTTTAAATTAGAGCTTGTTTCTTTAGTCCTTCAGAAAAACGCCATGTCTGCTGATGCAGTCTTCGAGCGCGCGATGAGCGTTGCGTTTTTTTGTTGTTGTTGTTTTTTTGTCTGCCGTTTAAATGGGTTTATAAAAAATATATCGTTTTCAATTCCAAAACTATTAGATGCTTTGTGCTGACCAGTTAATCGCAACCAAGCTCGTTCCTTTTGGAGAAAACCATCTAGAGAGTTTTGGAGTACGACGTCAAATACATGTTTGTCTACTGAGATCAGTAGCTATCTCTTGTTCGAAAGGACATTGTCCTGGACGTGACCTCAAAAAGAACTCATGACACTGAACAACTAATGTGAGCTGTCATGCTTAATTGGACAATGAAATAGCGTAAATTTGAATGCAAAAAAAATCACAATTGTACTTTCCAAATACAAATATGAACGTAAGAACTAGCTACCTCTCTTAATGTTTTTTTTTTAAAATTCCATGATTTACTGTAGTATAATGCTTCCTGTCCTATTGGCATTGAGTGTTGCGAAGAGATTTGTTGATTTGTGGCACAAACTTCATTACAGGGAACAGAGCCTCGTCTGTTCTCCTTCAGTCATTATGGCCAGTGGAGCTCTCTCTTAAAGCCCTGCTCAATTCTCTAATGAGGCCATTCTCTACCTCTCTCACTTGTCTTCTGAATCTCTGACAGGCTCTGAGCGCAAGCCAAAACCACAAGACAGAAGAGGTCCAGCCCCTTCCCAACAACCCCTGCAGCAACACACGTCAGTCTAACCCAAACATTTGTATCTTTGATTTAGTTTATTATGTTTCACAGTCCGCTGAATGTTAGATGATCAATTTGAAGATGAGTTTTTCGAGAACCTATCTGGAAAAACGCATCTTTTATATGACTAATGACTCCTCTCAGTGTTTAAAATAGCTTCCATACACACTCTGGTCAGCACAACGACAGACATGACAAGCGTACAAACGTTGTACTATTGACAAATTCTTTGATTCCTACATTGACAAGAAAAGGTGGCAAATCCAAGTGGGTTTTTGTTCACACTTGGCCATTCTGGAAAAACACGTGAATTTTTAGACGGTATCTTGGCAACTCAGCCGTAGACTGGCTATTGATATTCACAGTAGAAGCTTCCATCTTCTTTTCAGAACAATAGAAACCTTATGGGAATGAAGAAACCAAGTCTGTGAGGACAAATCTTCTCCCTCAGGCCCTGATGGACATTTGAGAGATTAGAGCAACTCTTAACACTATTTCTCGCAATTTCAAAGATGAATGAGACAACATAAATTATTTAAAGGCATTTATTGAACAGAGTTTTATCAACTGTTTATGGACTTTTAAAAGAATTTGCTTATGAAAGCAGCTATGTGCAAAAGTTACAGTAGTCCCTTGAGGAGGTACACCATTCAAATTCCTGTCTTTTTGTCCTACCGTACTACACGAAGGGGCTCAAAAAGCTAGTTTGCTCATGGAGTTTGCTTTCAAAAATGATCTATTTACATTCTAATACAGTGCTTATATACAGAAGTTGACAAAGGTGTAGATGAATATTCAGTGGTTATGAAAAAAGTGGCATTTATTAAAATTAGTGATAAATAACATTTGCCTGAGTAACAGACAAATACTCCTTACATTTTTGTTTCGCAAGTTTTCCTATTATATGAACAAGATGTGTTATTTGTGATCTGGTAGTATTCACTGCATTTCTGATCTCACAGAGTGTTTAGCTAAATATTTATACACTCTGAGCTATGTGTAAAATTCATAATTGTCTGTACAGAAAAGTAGAACTATGAATGTGGGGACATTTGAAGTCAAAATTACAGTGACTTGAGTGGAGACCCTAGTGATATATTAAAGGGATAGTTCACGCAAAAATCAACATACTGGGATCATTTACTCCCCTTAATGTTGTTCCAACTCTGTATGACTTCCTTTCTTCTGCGGAACACAAAAGAGGATATGATGAAGAATTGTTTTGTCCATACAATGAAAGTCAATGGGGTCCAAAACAACACAGGATCCCACTTGGCTTCCACTGTATGGACACAAACATGGAGACATCTTACAAAATATCTTCTTTTGTGTTCTACAGATGACAAAGGGTCAATGGTTTGAAATGACATGAAGGTAAGTAAATTATTGAGTGAATTATCCTTTATAGGTACATTGAGCCATCCTGAGATATTATGGAATGAATCTTCAGACTTAGAACTTTAGATCTTAAAAACGTTTTTTTTTTGTACCAAAACCAAAATTGCAATTTGGCCTCAGATTTGTTGAACAATGCTAACTTGCTCCAACATGACAGTAAGAACTGCTAATGTAATGATGGCCACTTGTGGATAATGGGAAGAAGGTAGGTTGTAGGTGCCATGTCATCTCATGATGTCATCACTTGGGGACGGGATCCGCCTACTCAGCTGCCAATGGACAAGATGGTTGAACTGTCCTTGGCTTTGTCAAAAAAAATGGAGGACACATCATTGGTGGTCTTGAGCTTTCCTTCAGCGACATTTTGGGTAGATGAAGAGTTGCTCGGTTGGCATTCTTCACAGCAGCAGCAGCAACAGTCCATGAAGGCCTGGCCCAGAGACTTGCACAAGCAAAGCAGCAGCACTGGTGTTACGGATGACTTAAAGAACAGAAAGAACTGGTTTATGAGGGCCAGAAGAGAAGTCACCTCCTCAGACACCTGGATGGGAGCGTACGCCAAAGTCAGGTTGCAAACGTTCTCGGGCAGCGTGCAGACACCATAGACCACCGCTAGAGCCATGACCGTGCAGTTGAGCTGCCGTTCGATTTGCTGAGCATGCTGAAGCTTTTGTTTTTTGGATGGAGATCGCTCCTCGGGCCGCTTGGGAGAACTTCCGCTCCCGCCGGATACATGACAGGTGGCCAGCTGACAGAGCAGGGTGAAGACAACGGGTAGACAGAAGTAACAGCCGAAGTACCACCACATGCGTGCGTCGTGGTAGTTGATAACGAGAGAATAGACAGATTCGGGGAGATCTGGATATGGACTCATGATGCAGGTGTCCACTTGGTCACCCAGACCAGGTGGTGTCACCTGATGCAGCTGCCACAGGAGCAGCTCGGGAGCCGCCAGCACCATGGAGCCAATCCACACCACCGCCAGCTTGGCCAGGACCTTCTGACAGCGCTCAACTCGTCGGGCCTTTGGCATGGAGCTTGTGGCAGCGTGGAAGCGGTCAATGCCCAAAGCACACAGACTGAAGGTTGTCACGCCAAGAGAGGTTACCTGGAGGGTGTGCAAAAAAAATCATTATTGCTATAATATATTTTAGTGTTTTTCATGATGTTTTTTCATGAGATACAGTAAAAATAAATGATTTTAGATTTGGGATGTTTCAGTTACAAAAAAGAAAACTAAAAAAAGAATGTATGACTACAAGTGAAAGTATCAAAAATTGATATTCATCTGAGACTTGATATGTAATATTGCTATTAAATTATTTTACATTTGAAAATGTTACTAAATTACTAGCTCTCTTAAAGTTAATATTACTAGATAAACTTTAAGTGCACATTAGATGATGACAAAGGTAATCAATATGTTAAAATAAGGGGAAATAATGATAAAACAAAATCTGTAACATTTCCACATAATATATAACCGATATGATGCTGATACATTGGGCATCCTTCTTGATTGTCATAAATAGTAATCATAGATTTACATATAGATATGTAAGCATTTTAGGTGACTACTACATGGGTGTTTATAATTGTTAATTCTGTGTGTTTTATGAAAACATTAATGTTAAAATTAAAACGTTATGTTACATGGTCTGTAGTGTTTGAAATCCAGAATACTGTGTCAGTCTGAATTTAAAAGTTTCTGTTAAAGAAATATTGGCACTATCTAAACTTTGGCCACATTTTCAATATATTTTTCAGGTAATTTAGACCATGAGAAATTGATCAAGATTAAATGTAAACTTGACACTATGCCTTAGAATGGCCTCACCTCTATGTAAGGCACAACTCTGCAGGAGAAATCTCCCAGCAGCCTCTTATTGGTCAGTTCATTAAAGACCACCACAGGCAGACAGAAGCACAGCACAAGAAAATCCCAAAAAGCCAAACTTGCAAGAAAGTAGTTCCATGCGCTCCTCATGAAGTAATTTTGCCACACAATGCACATTACTGCCAGATTACCCACGACGCCGAAGGCAAACACCACAAAAGCCAGAAAGAGAATCCCATAAGCGCTGTAAGAGCTGTCAGTAATGGGAAACAAAGGATTGTGGATTTTTGTGATGCTCCTTTTTGTTGGATCGCTATTAGGAACCTGTTCACCAGTCACATCAGTGCTGTTTCCATTTTCAGCCAGTGAGGAATTGGCCATCTCTGTGAAGGGCAAAGGACTTGTAGTTTGTGTGTCCATGGATCCTTTAACTTCATCTTCCACATCGAGCACTTCTTGCTGTGTGCTTTCTTGTGAATCATGTTGATTAAAACTATCCTCCTCGACAGGTGTCGTGTCTTGACTTCCACTTTTTGCTTCTGAAGCACAAGCACTCAGAAGCAAAGCCAGTGTCATAAGATAAATCAACTTATAATCTTGTATCCCCATCTTCAAGGCAAAGTCCAGTAATATTCAAGTCAGAGAAACTTGCTTCAAAATCAGTAACTAAAAACAGACAGCAGAGGCTGAGGTAGAGACCCTGGTGAAGGCACTGCTGCAGTTTGGGATCCCTTGTGCCAAAAGGCTCTGTTTTCTGCAGTCCTGTAGACCAGAGAGCAGCTCTCTTATCAAAGCTATGGATGGCTGCTCCCTCTCAATAGGGGTCTATGGAGTCACACCCCCTTTTGCTGCTCTCCCTCACTGACTGATGGGTGTGATTGCCCTCTGCTGGCATTAAAATGCTGTTTTAAAGCACTATAATTTCACTATAATTTACTGAACTGAGAGTTTTTAACATGACTATTAAAGTGAAAGAAATAAAACTAGTTTTCAAGCTGTGGTGAATCAAAGAGATGAAACAAAATGCATAAATGCACATACTACCAGAAGTGTGGAATAAATGAGATTTTTTTTAAAAATGTTTTTGAAACAAATATCTTGTGCTCACCAAGCCTTTAATATCTTTTAAACCGCAATTTATTCCTGTGGTTTCAGCATCCATTACTCCAAGAGTCATATGATTCTTCAGAAATCATTCTAATATGCCAGTTTGGTAATAATTCTTAATACATTTTTGCATTATTATTATTATTATTTTGGAAACAGCTGAACAATATTTTTGTTTACAGTGATGTAGCCTGACAGACATAGGTTAAAAAGCCGGTTAGACAATCCTTTAAAGATGACATGACTGAAGTTATCATGTCTGAACTTCTAGGAATCTAGATTAGAATCGGTTAGAAGATTGTATTGCTTCCAGAAAAGATTAGATTGCGTTAGATTAAAATGGAAAAAGAAAACATGCATGTGTAAAAAATACATCTCTACCTCTGTGTTTAATCTCATTCAGCATGATATCTGTTAAGCAGAGTTTGCGATACAAACTCTCTGTCTTTTGTATGAATACATTACCTTTGAAAATGCGTTGTTTTTTTGTTTGTTGTTGCTGCAGTTCCTGCCTTGGTCTGGGGAGGCCGCAGTTTTCGAAACAACAAAGATGGCAATGGCCCTTCACAGACCACGAGTATTAAAATGTGTAATGCATGTTAAATGACCACAGTCAAATGCACTGTGTGTGCCAAAATGTGTCAGCTACACGCTTTCAGAATCCCTCTCTTGGAGTTAACAGTTTCCATATGTATAATGCTTAGTAAAGCAACACTAACAACATAAGTGTGACATGCTGCTAGTGATTCGGAAATTTCTTCCTTCTCTTCCCTTTTGGGTTGTGCAATGTATTTGCATGACATCATTCATTATTTTTTAAATATGCCTAATACTGAAATCCATTAGTTAACCAATGATATTCAGATGCAGAACGCTAAGTTTGTTAGCTCAAGATTATTTGCTCTAGATAGGCCCACAGTATATGACTTAAGATAAGCTGATGCCACTAATAATATTCTCTGTGATATTTGTTCTTAATGGCTGCACAGCCAATGGTTCTCATGGAAATTTCTAATGTACTGTAACAGCTGTGTGTGTGTGTCTGTAATTAATAGATTGTATACTATATACATTAAAATGTAAGATACTCTGCATAAGTGTCATCACACAGTTCTTTGCAAGAGTCACAGCATACATGGCTGCTAAAATCTGAAATTTGATGCTTCATGGGCAGTAATGTTACGAAACAGGAAGGAGTGGAACATTTACACATGTTGTGGGTATGGGTGGTGGATAGATTATCTATATGGATGATATTATCTCTCGGCTCTACACTCACATGCATGCAGAGAGCATATAAAATTTACAACAAATAATTTCCAAAATTTTAGCATCCCATCCACATCAGTCAGAAAGAGTTATGTGTGCACATAAACCATCCTACTATCAATTAAGATAAAAAAGTGTATGCATATATATATATATATATATATATATATGCATATACTGTATTTATATTGTCATAATATTTAGATACTATATATTTGAAGTTGAATAGTTGAAAATGAAATGTGTAAAATTTACTCACCCTCAGGCTATCCATCAATTAAAATTTGTGAAGTGAAAAGCTGCAAGTTTCATTTTTGGGTGAACTATTATTTTAAATATTAATCCTATCATTATAATGATATGCAATCACATCACAAAACATTATAAAGTTTTGGTGCAGGAACTGCAAAACCATAACTTGTAAAATCTAAGTGCTTTAAGATATCTGATACCAACAGGAAATGTCATCTAATACTAATGAGGGCATCATTAGTGGTTACTCTGAGAGAGACTTTTTCTGGGTTTTACTCTGCTCCATTTACAGGAAATGCATGATGTTTCATATCTGGGAAAAATGCTGATGCTAAAGGCATTTCGATTTTTCATTAAAATGATAGCGTTTCTGAACTTAACAAATTAACTCAACAAACTGATGTTTTAAAACTGACAGAGAACATTTTTTTGTGCTAATATAGTTTTTCTCCTGTTTGATAAGTGGGCTGAGGCGTTGTAGACATCTCCCTGTGTCAATAAGGATATGAGGAACAAGCTAGGTAAAGCTGGAGGATCCTTTGGTCATGTGGCTTAAGTGAGCATTGCATGCACACACACACTTCCTAGTTAACACTTTTTTTGTCTTTCCGACTCTCAGTTGTTATTTGGCTCATTTTTGAAGCGATTACTTTTGAATGTTTGTATTATGTAGTCATTTACGGCTCATGCAAGTTTTCGTCAGTCTCACCTGACTGTCTGTTAAGAGTCATTAATATGCAGTCACCCAAAATCTGTGTATGACCTTACCCTTATAGGGAGATCTGAGCTTAAAGTGAGATTTAACGAGCCAACGGAGGGTAGCAAGGAACCTGTAAAATACTGGGCTTGGAGATTATGTGAATATAAAAATATTTCCAAATGAGGCCATAGCTAAGGCTAGAAAAAAAAACTTCTATGGTGTCAGAAATGTTGTTGTGGTTGCATGTGATGTGTTCACCGACTGAAGCGCTAATTAGAAAAGAGTCAGCATTTAGAAAAGCCAGCACTTTAGTTATTGTATATAAAATAATAACTGTAAGGTTAACATCTTTGCTATGTGCAAAGTGGTTTTAATGTAATTTCAGGACTCCAGATCTGAGAAGGTGTTGCTCAGTTCTGTGACTTCAGCAACATGCCTCACTTGTGTTGTGCGCCTACATTCCCAAAATATGCAAGTAATTACTCAACTAGAGTTTTCACATTTTAATCAAAAACATGGGGTTGCAGTAGGAGAGAGAGTGGGAAAGTCGTAATAAACTTCTAATTGACTTTCAGCGCCAGCCAGCAATGCAAATCCAGCCACAATTGCATCCCATCTCTCCTGAAACTTGATTTGAATGCAAATTTGCCTGGACATCCATTTTGAATACGTGGAAACACAGCTCGACATTCAGAGCAAGTACTTGTGCACAGATGTGATTTTGCATGTCACAGATTTGTGCGCAGGTATCTTTTCTTGCTGATGGTGCTGTTTCCATGGCTCCTTATTGTGAATGATCGTTTTATATACCAACTTGACATTCTGTGACCTTTTTATACATAAATGAATGGAAAGATGGATCGCACCTTTCTCAACTGTGAATCTCTCAGCATAAACCACAACACATCAAAGTGTGAAACTCTTTTGCTGTAGTAACTGTCAGCACTACATTCAAGAATATAGAGCTGCTGGAGCATCAAGTCTTCATTATTGCCATTATGCACACAGACATCACTTGGTGGATCAGATTGATAAGACTAAAAAACATGGTTGCTGAAGCTGAACTGGCCTGTCAAAACGATAACAAACTTAGATTGTGCATCTATATTTAAACCAAAAGCCCCATTGTATTGTGTTGCTGAATATCATGTTTTGTCTTATGAACTAAAGCAGGAAATTCAGTCCAAGTTTATAAAATGAGAGGTTGGGTGGGTCTGTTTTTATAGAAGCCTGTACAGCTTTCTCATAGAGGGACCTTCTCATACTCTGACCCTTAAAATTTAATTTTCTTGTTGTAACATAACGCTAGTCAGATCATTTATTAGATTCAACTATATGAAACACAAATATCTTATAAACGGAACACAGGTGGGCCTGTGTCGTTTTAAAATAATCGCGCCAAATGGCTCATATTCTAACAAAAAGAGCTGTCTGTCCAGAAGTGTCATTGATTGTTTTAGCTTTCTCTTTCTGTCAGGGCTCTCTGTTGCAGTGTGGAAAGAGTGTTAGCGAGTCTCATCTGTATTCTTCCACGCGGTGCCTCCCCTACAGGCGTGTTTTGACTTGACAAAGTTACGCGTGCTTCCTGGTTTGAAGCACTATGACCTCAGGTAGGCTACGCCGCAAAACTCCAACGACGAGTCACTTCTGCTTCTCGGACCTCTGCGCTTGACATTCCCAGCTGCATATCCAACCACGGATTAACTTTTGTAGGTTTTCTTTCCTTTGCACGTTTTCCAACTCGGGATGCATTTATACTTCAACTGTGGGTGAGGCGCATGCCTACACCCGCTTTATATATCAGGAAGAGTTTGTAAGAAAAGTGTCCGGGGCTCCTCAAGATCAGACTGAAGCATCCAGACTCCTGCGTGCTGTAAATTGCAAAGATGTCTGATTCAGCGTCCAGTTTCCTGCATATAGGGGATATTGTCTCCCTGTATGCAGAAGGAACTGTCAATGGCTTTATAAGCACACTGGGGTAAGTGTCTTCTTTCATTGATTTCTCTGTCTTCCTGCCTGCCTTCACCTCAGCCCAAAACCCTGCACAAAATACAGTTTTATGTTCATTTAAAACGCAGTAAATCATAGCCATCATTGTATAATTGAATTTCTCATCAGTTGAGTTTATTTTTCAGTAAAATGATTGGCATTCTAGTCTTGAGAACTCAAGCTTTGTTCTTTTTCTTTGCTAGTTGGGTGTACTGTGGCTTTCTTTTACTCTGAGCTTTGATGTGTTTGAGTTTATGGTTTGCAAAAAGATCGAGAGCTGCACACAGGTGTGCAGTTGAGTTAGAGTGCAGTTAACTGCCTAGAATCATAATTTGATTCACATTTTGATTGACAGACAATTATATATACTGTAAATATGTCCATGTATGTGTATATTATGCATATGTTATATATATAGTCAGGACATCACATAAACTCTTTGGGTTTTATACAGAACTTAAGAAAAATCCATTCAAACAGCTTCAATTGATGTCCATGCTCTTAAATAAAAACACAGTCTTGAGTTTACATTTACAATGAAGCCTATAGTCATTGAAAGTGAGAGACCTTTTTAGCCTTATTCGCACTGTATGAACTTTTCAGCCCAAACCTTACTGTTGTTTTAATGTCAGGAGGAAATACCACCCTTGTTTTGGATCCAGGCCAGATGCAAGAACAAAAAGATGGAGACAGTCATCTTAAAAAGCAAATGTTTTGCAGGAATGGCTCTCTGAAACGGCATTCAGAAGTGTCCAGGGTTTTTCCTTGGGCTATTTCAGCCATTCAGCCTCAACGAGTGCCTTATTGTACTGGCGTGGCAACCTATAAACACGTTTTAACCTGTTTCTTAGAAACCCTCAAAGGCTGTTTGCAGTCGCAGGCTACTCTAGGGGTATTATTGAGTAGGACTGGATATATAATATAACATAATTAGACCTTAAAGACATTTTGGCTGCGCATGGACCTTATGATTTAAAGTATTTAGCAGGATGGCCACCAGAAGTCTGTAGAAACTAAGAAATTCATGTTCCAGGCCAGGACTGAAGCTCTTGTTCATCTTTATGACCACTGATACCGGTGTGCCTCTTGAAGGCTTTTGAAGAATCGTTTTATTGAGATGACTCTGTGTGTTTACCTTCCCAGGCTGGTGGATGATCGTTGTGTCGTGGAGCCAGCAGGTGGAGATCTAGACAACCCTCCCAAAAAATTCAGAGGTATTTTATAGTTTTTAAAATAATCTTTCACACAGCTAAATGTAGTTCCAGTATGATTATTACATACTGTAACTCTTTGGAAGTCTTGATTCTGATTGGTAAGTTGTGCTTACAACCTTTGCGGTCCCCAGAGAGAAATTCAAAATAAGAAGACGTTATATTTTAGTTAAATATGCTACCTAACTAATCTGAATAATAACTTGGATTGCAGATTAATCATAATATATGAAGAAATATTATATTGTTCCAGTGTTTGTCTGGTTGCGAGGCCAATTGTTTTCTAAATGTAGTGAACTAAACGTAATACATTTTTTTTCAGTACAAATCTATTTCATGTTCACACAGTATATCAAATTATTTGGTAAGAAGCAATATAATAATATGCAGTATTTGTTTTTTATTTAAGTTTCATTTATGTTTTTAACCTAATATATATATTTTATTTTTATTTCAGCTTTAATTTAATTTATTGAATTTTTTATGGGTTTCAGCTAACAGTAACAACAGTGGTACAGTCAGTCATTTCACAAATGTGAAAAAGTGAAAAGTAGCATGTAAAATACATGGCTGGTTTTGAGTTACCTGGTATTGCTAGGTTATATTTACTTTAGTCCTGTTGAGCAAGCTGCTATTTACGTTAGTGTTGGTTTGTTGGTAACTAACTGGGTCAATAATGCAGTTAAGTGACCTCAAACCATAAACCCTCCAACCCATTAAGATCAGATCTGATATGCAGATGATACAAAGTTTATTTGAGATCAAATGTGAGCGAATACAAAATTAGTTTTTCCTGTTTCCTGTGAAAGTCCAAAGCAAATTTTAAATATTTCTTTCATTCTTTCCCAAAATTCTGTATTTTTCTCAAAATGTAGTCTCTCAAGAACAGTGTCTACAATTGTTTTAAATTTATTTATTTATTTATTTATTTTCCAAAAACAGACACACAAACAGTTTATTTTTTTTATTTTGTGAATCTAGACTGCCTCTTTAAGGTTTATCCCATGAACCGATATTCTGCCCAAAAACAGTTCTGGAAGGCTAAACAGGCAAAACATGAGAAGGATAAGATTGGAGACATGGTGCTTCTTCAGAAATTGCAAGTAAGTCACAAACATTTCTATTGAATTTAAATCATCAACAGAATCCACCTTTGGTTTTTAATTGCAGCTGAAAAGGCAACTGATGTATTTACTATGCTTGCTGGGACACATTTCATATGATGATTGACATTTGAGCTGCTTGCAGTTCTTAGTTACTCATTTGTTTTTGTTTTTTTGGTTCGTACCAAAGCATGCAGCTAATTTGGAACAAAAGCAGAATGAGGCCGAGAACAAAAAGGTCCATGGGGATGTGGTAAAATACGGCAGTGTCATTCAGGTGAGAATCTGAATTTAGTAAAATGACACCTGTTAATTAGTTGCTGATGCAGTCAGTGTGATCTGATGTTTTTTTATGGGTTGTTTGTCTATAAATGCATATTTGCTGAATGTTTGTTTGTTTTTTTTATATTTCATATTAAAAAGGTTTCCCACTACATTTCTTCAGGACATCATTACTCCATTTAATAATTCTGTTAAAACTTACAAAGTCAAGGTTTTGTAAGGATAGGTGAAGCTCTATCAAACAGCTGTCTATTCCCGACAGTTAGACTTAAGTGTAAAACCATTTAATCCCTTATATAGAGGAGAAGAAATGTGCAGTTCTGTGACGTAAACCTTGTTTCTAGAAACAAAAGATTAAGAGTTATCCTAGTCACCCAATGTAATCATGCATTTCATTCAAGATTCAAGGTGCAACACCAACTATGGACTCTAAAAAGAGTTATTATATGACATTTAGCTGTTAAAAAAAGATGCTTCTATAATATGGGGACATTGGGAATTCACTGGATCTTGAAAATTGGGTGATCCTTTTCAAAATAGGTTAACGTAGTTGGCTGGACAAGGTCTGTATTTGACATTTGGAGCTGGGTTAGTAATATTAGCAATGAATGAAATGAAAGCCATTTTGATGAAAGATAACGCAGAAAAATATTTAGTTTCTTTGGAATAACATGCATCAATGAATCTTGCACAGTATGTGTATTAATAAACTAAACAAAGCCACTTTTGATTTTATGTTGAGTTATGTAGACATGCTGAGTTTGTTAATGGGGTCACAACTATCCCGCATATCTTTATCTGAGTCAGAAAGGCAAAAAAGAAATGTGTTTCCTCCCTGTTAGTGACGTCAGTTACAGATAATTGCCTACAGCAGTGCCACACTATAGGAAACGGTGCCTTTTCCTGTTAGTATAGGGTATCCTAAAATAAAAAAGAGCTTCCCATATCCAGTGATTCCTTTGGGTTAAAGCGGTTTCTTAATAAACCAGCCAATGTGCTTATTTTCATTTTTTCATTTTTATTTATATATTTTTTTCACTGAAATAACGTTGTAGTCTTTAGGAATTGTTGAATAGTTTAAAGTGATCAGCTCTGTTTACTTCCATTCAGCAGGCACACAGTGGCAGAGGACGTGCAAGCATATTATAACATATACATTCAAGATACTTGCAAGTTCTTTTTTTAGAAAAAAGGAAGTACTTTCTTTCTAATAAGCTCTGTAGTAGGTGCAGCGCTGTGGAAAGAAGCAATAAACCACAAAGGCTGTGTGGTAAAGTGAGAGGGTGTTGTTGGCACGATGGTCTCGAGTGACTTGCATGTATAAAAAGTCATTTGACACACAAATGTTCAGCTAATAATTCAATTTATTGATTAAAATCATAACAGTTTTTCCGCCAGGTAATAAAATGTGTTAGTGACACCGTGTGTGGCTCACCCAACCCTGTTATAGAACCTAAACTTTCCTTTTTATCTATAAGAAAGAGTTTACAGACTAGAAGCTTTTATTCTAATCAATGTTGATGTGTTTTCAGCTACTGCACATGAAGAGCAACAAGTATTTGACGGTGAATAAGCGTCTTCCAGCATTGCTGGAGAAGAACGCTATGCGTGTCACTCTTGATGGTACGGGGAATGAGGGATCCTGGCTTTTCATCCAACCTTTCTGGAAGCTCAGAGCCAATGGAGACAATGTAATTCACACATGCATATACAAGCGCACAAGAAACTCAAAAGTCACACTGTATGAACAAGGTTATAAGCCTGAGTCATGTTTTTTTTACGCTAATATCAGATTAAACACAAAACATTGCATACAGTTGAAGTCAGTTTTAGATCCATTAATTAATTATTATAGTTAGTTACAACTGAAACTAAAATTAAAACCATTGAAAAAACATTTTGTTACTTGAAGTAAAATAAACGTTAAATGAAATAAAATCTAAAAAACTTTTTATTTCAGCTAGTTTCCAAGGCAAAATTGCCCATTTTAATTGAGTTTAACTTTATATAATAACTAAAACTAAAACTGATATAAAAAAGCTATATAGACATGAAATAAAAAACTCAACAAAATTATTGAAACTTTAACCAAATTTAAAAAAGAAAATAGGAAATACAAAAATAAAAACACAAAATATTAATAAAACCTATAAAAGGATTGCTATGGTACTAGAATAACACTGCTTCCCTCCCATAGCTTTTGTAACTAATGTAAAAATAAACAAATTATACAAATTATGTACAATTGTAAAATATAAATTACTTAAATCGGGTATTTACATTATGCAGTATTTGTTTCATTTGTTCTGAATTTATTACTGTAATATTTTTACTGTAATACATTTAAAAAAATACTGTATTAAAGATAATTAAATGAAAATCATAGAAAATAACATCCGAATGCCTTTTGTGTCACAATGTAGAAAATCTATTTTTTAAACAAGCTCTGTTTTCTGTATGTAAAATGCTTTTTACATATTTTTCTTTTGGTTTTGGGTTGCAGTATAACCTTGCTTGCTTTTATGAGATTCACCTTTATACCTATATTCACTATGTACCTATATACACACGCACCTATGTTTTTTTTAACGGCATACATTTACCTGCACACCTAATAATTACATATCATAGTCTATACAAATATAGACACACATACTCAGCGCACACACAGCCCACATACACACTCGCAAAGTTAGGTAAAATGCATGCAAATGACCCTACACACACATAAACTGGTTTGCCGAGCTAATCCGACTTTAAAGGTTTGTAGATTGCTTCTCCCTTGTGTAAACTGATAGAGATGTACATATTTGCTCTTTAGATATCTGTGGCTGTGACAGTCATATTGAGCCCCTCACTGAATCGTTTGTACTCTATTTCAGGTGGTAGTTGGAGATAAGGTGATCATGAATCCTGTGAATGCTGGACAGCCTCTCCATGCCAGTAATTACGAGCTTCCCGATCACCCAGGATGCAAAGAGGTGGGCCTGTTTGAGAAGACATGATCAGTTTGCCTTGAAGTTCTTTGTCAACATGCCTGTGAAGTTGACAGATGGATTGTGGGTGATCGTATGCAGCCCAGATGATTGTTAGACACATTAACTTGTGGCTGAACTTGAGACTGTGAACTAGTTGTTGTCATTTCTCCAAAATGTACATGTTTTCTGAGATTAGTAATGGTTCTGTGAGGGAAAGTCTGCAAAATAAGTTGAAATAAGTGCCAATGTCTTTTAATAATGTAAGACTGCCCCCTACAGATCAATTCAGTCAACAGCAACACCAGCTGGAAGATCAGTTTGTTTATGATGTTCAGTGACCATAAAGATGAAGTCCTTAAGGGAGTAAGTGCAACGAGCACATGCAAAAGTCATTATATTGCTTTTGCATACACAATAGCCACATTTTCAAACCAATTTTATGATATATATCCAAAGCCAAGCCAGTTATGTTGATAATATTCATGCATAGGGAGATGTGGTGAGGCTTTTCCACGCAGAACAGGAGAAGTTTCTGACCTGTGATGAGTACAAGTCTAAGCTGCACGTGTTCCTGCGCACAACTCTGCGTCAGTCTGCTACTTCAGCCACCAGCTCCAATGCATTATGGGAGGTTGAGGTAAGAGCCTCCTCATAGATTGATTTAGCAGACTTCCTGCTAAATCCTTGTAGGATTTAGATTCGGATGTGTGTGGGACTGTATCCTCAAAAAAGCCAAATGAATTTGTTTTACAACTAGAAATGGATTCAAAATAGGTTAATGTTAGTATATTAGCTGTTTTTAATTTTGATTGACATATTATATTTAAGCAATAAGGTACGAGAGGCCGTGCTGTATCGTGAATAAATCACGGCTGAAGGGCGTTGTTAGGCACGACGCGAAGCGGAGTGCCTGCAACCCCTTCAGCCGTGATTTATTCACGATACAGCACGGCCTCAATGCCTTATTGCTTTTATAAAACAGTTACCACAATAAAAGTATTAAAACGCAAAATGTATGTATTGAAATGTTACTTTTTGAAGCAAGTTCGTTAAATGCTGTCCCTTCCGCTAAAAAATAGGTCCTGACAGCAACAGTAAACGGCAAGAAAATGTTCCGAACATGCCTCTCATCTAATGAAGCTTAAATAAAAACAGAGAATAGGAGTTCTTATCATCCGCTGTCATGTATTTTTTAACACCATATATGATATTTTCTCACACACATACATCTGCTTATCTCTCAGCATGAGAAAACGTCTGTTTTCCGTCTTTTAGTTTAAAACAGACCGATTCGCGGCACAGCGCGAGTTTGCAAGCGTCATTACAGTGTAAACTGATGGACATACAGAATCATACCTGAAACAGAAAACTAATAAATTCAGTAATATTCCCTCCTCACTTCGGAAACTGTAGTCTTTCACACAGACGCGCGCCGCACACATCTCCGCATGAGAAGCGTTTATTTAGACAGGGGAAGGGCGGGGTCTCAAAATTAAAGATGAAAGATGCAACATAACGCCAGCAGGGGTCACTCATACTTCATTAAATAAATAGCAAGCTACTACATAATACATTAAACAGTTTTGATGCTATTGATTGTTTATGTTGCTAAGGGTGGTTGCTAAGGGTGTTGCTCAGTGATACACAGAACGGTTGGGTGAAGCGGTCATAGCCGTGCTGTATCGTGAATAAAACACAGCTGCTGACCAATCAGAATCGAGGAATGGAACTAACCGTTTTATAACATGTAGTATTTTTAGAAGCCTGTTACCTGATTCTTTTTATATGATGTTAATTTGCAATCATGAGAGAGAAAGTTATCAATTTTAACACTTAAGAATACATTTTTAAGGTCCTTTTTACTGTTTGGAGGTGGAAAGGTGCCTCCATAGTGACATAATGTTTGCTTGTTGGTTGTAGGTGGTTCACCATGATCCGTGCCGTGGAGGAGCAGGACATTGGAACAGCCTGTACCGATTCAAACACTTGGCCACAGGAAAATATCTTGCTGCTGAAGTAAAACTCTCTGCATTTATAGTAATCTCATAAATGGTTTGATAATATTAGAAGGACTTATTTCCGTTATTTATTTGTGTTGCAGGAGAACCCAGGTTATAAAGAAAACAGCAATGATATAGAGGTAGGTAAAATGACATGCTCTGTATGACTTATTGCTATATGGCATGGTAACCAATGGAAAAACTTTCTGGTAGACATCTGACTGTAAGACTTAGATCAGGAGTTCATGAGATGTTAAAAATTAGATGCAAAGACTGTTTCTATCTTATGTGTTCTGAAAAGAGCTTTCTTACTTGTACTTTGTCCATAGGTGGATAGCAGCCGTATCAAGAGAAGCCTAGGAGAGAGGATAAAATACAAGCTAGCTGCAGTGCCTCATGGGAATGACATTGCCTCTCTATTTGAGCTGGACCCCACCACACTGCAGAAGACTGATTCATTTGTGCCACGGTATTCAATTCTATGCTTTACTCTCTCTCTATTTGTTTTGCTGCATTCTGTGGGATAAAGGAATTTGTTTGATTGAGAACTTGATTAAAGGATTCCTGCTGTATATTCATCTTCTCAATTTCCAACAGAAATTCTTATGTTCGATTCCGTCACTTGTGCACAAACACTTGGATCCAAAGCACCAACATTCCCATCGACATTGATGAGGAGAGGCCTATTCGATTAATGGTGAAGAACTTACTCTGTACTGTCTGTCTGTCTAACCGTCACTTCTTAATGTTGAGAATTCTGTATATATTTATGTCTGAAACATTTAATTCTGACTTCACTTAAGTTTATACCAGGTAAATTTGAAAACACAAGTTGTGTGTTTTACTGCAGCATTTATTTATTTATTTACTTACTCTGCATTTCTAAGTGTTGTATATCACATAATTTAATAATTTTAATTAATTTAAAATAATTTAATGCATTTTATTACACTATCGTTCAAAAGTTTGGGGTCGGTAATATTTTAAAAATGTTTTTGAAAGAAATGTCTTATGCCAAGGCTACATTTATTTGTAACCTTACAGTAAAAATAATATTTTGTGAAATATTCTTACAATTTAAATCAGTTTTGTGTTTTGGTATATCTATTTTAATATATTATGTTTCATGTAATATTTTTTATTTTATGTTATTATATTTATTTTAATATATTTTAAAATGTAATTTATACATGTGATGGCAAAGCTGAATTTCTTTTTTTTTTTTTGTGGACATTAGATATATTTATTTCAAGATTCTTTGATGAATAGAACACTCTATATATATTATACATTTATTTTAGTATTCATTTTTTTTTCCTACTCTTTCTCCTCTCTCTTTTTCTGCTAGCTGGGCACCTGCCCCACCAAAGAGGACAAGGAAGCCTTTGCCATTGTCTCTGTGCCGGTTATGGAGATTAGAGATCTAGACTTTGCAAATGATGCCAGCCTCATGTTGAGCACTGTCGTCGACAAATTCAACTATGGTTTCCTCAATCCTAATGACAGAAGGTAGAGTTGACACGACACACGAAGCACCGAACCAAAGTCTCAGTCTGAGGTTTTAGGCCCTAAATAGCTGTGGTTTTTACTTTGTAAATATTTGTAAAGTAAACCTATTGTAGAATATATTGTGTCAGAGCTTCGTGCACCTTCTCTATGCACAGGTATGCCATTAAACTGCTGGAGGATGTGGTTTTCTTTGTCGTCGATCAGTTTAACAATGGCCAGCCAGCCCTGGAGGTGACGATGAACAAGCCAAACCGAGAGAGACAGAAACTTATGAGAGAGCAGAACATTCTCAAACAGGTCAATTGGAAAATTGAAACAGTTGAAACATCATTATTGGTGAATGATCTAGTGAATGATCTTGCTGTCTCTATTTCTGCTTAGATATTTGGGATCATTAAAGGCCCATTTAAACAGAGGGGCCCTGATCCACCTCTGCTAACATTGGATGAGCTGTCTGACCAGAAATACGCCCCCTATCAATACATGCTCAGACTGTGCTACAGGGTGCTGCGTCATTCACAAGATGACTACCGTAAGAATCAGGTACTCCGATCCATACTAACACAGGTGCTCAAGAACGGTAAACTGGCATTCAGACTTCCTGGCACACTAGAAAGAGCCACAAGACAGCATTCAGAGATGGGGATTTGTCTTACAGGAACACATAGCCAAGCAGTTTGGAATGATGCAGTCTCAGATCGGCTATGATATTCTGGCTGAGGACACCATCACAGCCCTGCTACACAACAACCGCAAACTGCTGGAGAAACACATCACTAAAACCGAGGTGGAGACTTTCGTCAGTCTGGTTCGTAAGAACAGGGAGCCCAGGTTAGTGTTTCCATCAGATGAACCTTAAAGTTATGGATTTTAAAATTGTGGTTTACAGGTCTGAAAAAGTAGTGGAAATGAATACAGTCTTTAAAGTTCTAAAAAATTATTTTGCTAGGGTTAAAAATGCTCATTTTGAGTGTAATGTAAAAAAATGAAATTGGAGTGAAAAGTCATGAAAAGTAATTGCTTGGTAATTAATTTACTGGTAAATTTTGAAGCTCCTCCCTATTTCCTGCATTATTTCTTCTGCTGTGTCTAAAAAAATGCAGAGACTTTTGTTTTTACACCGAACATACAGAATAAATATTGTTTAAATATTAATGCTTATTTCATGCATGGATAGAGCTTAAGTTGCTTATAATGTGCATTTGAAAACGCAACACACACAGCCATCTTTGCAAATTTGTAATGAGAATCATTTATAAATCTGCTGTCAATAAAAGAGAAGCTTTAAGATCTCCCTGTGGGTTCTGCTAAAATAAAAGCTTTATGGCTCAGCATTTGAAAGCAAAAAGTTTAAGACAGCCACCAAAATTAGTATATTGTTAGAATTTTACTGCTGTTCTGTAGATTATTATTATTATTATTATATAATATTGAATGGGGGTGGAAAAAAACAGGTTTTCTTTCTTTTTTTGTTCATAGCTTATAACACTCCTTTGTCTGTAAATGTCTATTCCATGTTTATTTTTTCATTTTCAGGTTTCTGGACTATCTGTCAGACTTGTGTGTGTCCAATAATGTTGCGATCCCAGTAACTCAAGAGCTGATCTGTAAATGTGTGCTGGATGCCAAAAACCAGGATATTCTCATGAAAACTGAGTAAGTCTACAAAAAAATTGCGTAGTGTGTCTGTCTTGGGTTATGTGCTCATGTGAGTTCTGTGTGTGTTTGTGAAGGCGGCGAGCTGCTAAAGACACACAGCACACCTCTGAGTATTTGGAAGAGTTTGGAGAGGAGGATGAAGTTTGGCTGATCTGGTCTGAGAAGGAAAATGAGACTCATGAGAAGAGCATTCGACAGCTTGCCCAAGAGGCCCGGCAAGGGAATGTGCATGACGAAAATGTGCTGACATATTACAGGTAATGAAAAGGAGAAATAAACTGTCAGTTAATTAAACCCTTTATTAAATTATTATCATAAATGGCATGCTGCAGTAATTAAATAATCTTTTTGTGCTGTCAATTTAACGTGATAAAGTAGTACTGTCAGCTGTATAGACTTATAGCTGATTGTACTAAATGAACATGTTAAATTGACAGCAGATTATTTCACTATTTTATTATTGCTGGCAATAATTCTTTAAAAAAATCATCTGTTTACAACTCCACAAATATATTGTTTTTTTCTAGGTACCAGCTCAAACTGTTTGCACGAATGTGTTTTGATCGCCAGTATCTGGCCATAGATGAGATCTCAAAGCAGCTGGATGTGGAGCTGATTTCCCTCTGCATGATGGATGAGACTCTTCCCTTTGACCTGCGGGCATCTTTCTGTAGACTCATGCTACATGCACACGTCGACCGTGACCCTCAGGAGCTTGTGACACCCATCAAGTTTGCTCGTTTGTGGACAGAGATCCCCACATCTATCAGCATCAAAGAGTGTGTTCATATACCCACGCAGTCACCTTATATATGACTTAATATCACATTTTTTTAAAGCATACTCATCTACACTACAATTCAAAAGTTTGGTGTCTTTAAGATATTTTTTAGTCTCTTAAACTCACCCAAACTGCATTTACTTGATCAAAATATCATTAAAAGAGTAGTATTGTGATGTGTTTTTTTTATTATTTAAAATAACTGTTTTTTTTGTTAGTTTTTTTTAAATTTTAATAAAGTTTGAAATGTGATTTATTCCTGTAATGGTAAAGTTGAATTTTCAGCAGCCGTTACACCAGTCTCAAGTCACATGATCCATCAGAAGTCATCTAATGTGCTATAAATGTATTAATTTGTTTTGGAAAAAAATGACCCCAACCTTTTGAACGGTAGTGTGTGTAAATACATTAAACTTTTTATATTGCAGTATGCAATCACTGTTTAAACAATGAAAGGTGTAATTATGCTGTTTTCTGTTATAGTTATGACTCTCACTTGGACTATTCACGAGACAATAAAAAGAACAAGTTTGCCAATACGATGGCTTTTATGGAGGAGTACCTCAACAACGTTCTCATTGATGACCTACCGTTTGCCAATGAGGAGAAAAATAAGCTTACATATGAGGTACAGTTATATATTAAAAAGAAATGTCAAGACGACACGCTTTAACATGTAAATAAATATGTAAATGTTAACACTAATATTCCTAAATGACATTCACATATTTGCTTGATTTACATGGTGTATAGGTGGTGAGCTTGGCGAGACATCTCATCTACTTTGGGTTCTACAGTTTTTTTGAGCTTTTGAGGTTGACTCGCACCCTCCTGGGAATCATAGACTGCACTCCGAGCAATGCTAACATCAACCCAATGTTTAGCGATGATGGCAGTGGTTAGTATTCAAAAACAGGAATTTTTTTTAGTTATATATAAGGTTCCAGACTGAATGACATAAATAAACTTCCTAGTATCCCAGTGTCCAAAATGACCAATAAAACGGTTTCATCTTCCTAGGCAAGAACGTCAGGCGATCCATTCATGGCATGGGGCAGATGATGTCCACCATGGTGCTAAACCGCAAGCCATCCCTGTTCTCCGGCCCTGGTCGCCCTGGTGCTCTAGACAGCCAGGCCGGCAGTAAAGATAGCATTGACACACAGGACATCACTGTCATGGACACCAAGCTGAAGATCCTGGAGATATTACAGGTAGATGCTGTCGAAGATGGCAACAGCTTCATGCTGTCAGTGCTGGCAATATCTGAAACTCCTAATGGTTTTGTGCAGTTCATCCTCAGTGT
The DNA here is from genome assembly GCA_021397915.2 of Tor tambroides. Lineage (NCBI taxonomy): Eukaryota > Metazoa > Chordata > Actinopteri > Cypriniformes > Cyprinidae > Tor > Tor tambroides. Next base: position 28,044 of record JAFVLL020043656.1, read on the forward strand.
ACGCCTGGACTATCGGCTTTCCTTCCTGCTCTCCGTCTTCAAGAAGGAGTTTGTGGATGTCTATCCTATGGGTGATGCAGATGCAACGCATCATACGGAGCATGAGGGTAATGATGTTTAGATAAATATTCAAAATCTTGTAAGTGTCACAACTAATCAAATAACATTTACAATACTAATATAATCAATTAACACTCTCTAAAATTGCATTATATTCAAATAACAACATAACAATTCTTCCATTCTTCCATGTACTAATCCCTCTACTCTATTTTTCATCTTCGTTTTTGTGTTTGTCTCAGAGCCTCGTTCTGGTGAGAGTGGCAATGTTTCATCATTTCTTGATTCTTAAAATTAATTCCTTAAAGGTGTAGTGTGTAATTTTTGATGTTAAAATACTTTCTCCTATCACTAAATATGAATATGCAAAGGAACTATTAGTAAGTAATTTTTACATTGAAAAAACGGTTTGATTTCTGCAGTTTCATTTGATGCTGCTGGTGGCTCTGAAATTACACACTTCAACTTTAATGGATGATCATTTTAAATCTAATTAAATTTAGGTTAGAAGTAGAAGTAGTCATGCTTGAATTTGTTTCCTGATTGTACATTTGTGTTATTTATTTATTTATTTATTAATATTTTAAACAGCTTCTATCAACCTCCAGCATATTGGAGAGCAGGCAGAGGCCATGTTTGGAATCGGGTATGTTAATGAACAATTAATTCTATTTCCACATAACTGTTCATCATGTGTGTGACCCTTGTGAGATATGACTTCTCTTTGACTTTACTCTGACCGTACAGTAAAGGAAACAGCATTCTGGAAGTGGATGATGAAGGGGGACGAATGTTTCTGCGTGTTCTGATCCACCTCATCATGCACGACTACCCTCCACTGATTTCTGGGGCCTTGCAGTTGCTCTTCAAGCACTTTAGTCAAAGACAAGAAGTCCTCCACACCTTTAAACAGGTAGAACATACAGCCCATTTAAACATATACAAACAAATTGCTTTTATTGGTAAAAAGGTGTGCCTAGACACCTCCAGGTAAAACATCTGCAGGTAAAGCCCATCCCTAGATATGCAAAATTTGCTGACCATACAATTTACATTTTAATGCTCATTTGCATGCAGCAAATCACAGTTCCTGTTGCACAAAATGAAAAAGTACTCTTTCAAGTGGTTGAAATGTTTGTTCTTCTCAGGTCCAGCTTCTCATTTCAGCTCAGGATGTGGACAACTACAAACACATAAAACGAGATCTGGATCTTCTGCGCACCATGGTGGAGAAGTCTGAGCTTTGGGTCATAAAAAAAAGTAGCTCTGGGGGAGATGGGAAGAAAGACAAGAAAGACAAAAAAGACAAGAAAGAGGCTGCGCCAGTGAGTCATGCATGTGGGATTATGTATAACAGGATAATTAGGTGAAATAAGCTTATTTTAATTTTCTTTTTCATGCAGGTATCTCCAGAGGAGGATACCGATACAAAGAAGCAGAAGGTTGAAAAGAGCAATGAAAGCTACCAGAATGTCAAAGAGGTGATGTTTTTGCATATGTTCTTAGTGTGTTTGTCTGTTGGTCAATAAAATATTAGATTAATTACTGTGGGGTCTAAAAGTCTGAGATAGTATATTGCACTACTGTTCAAAAGATTGGGGACAGTAAGATTTTTTTTTTTAAAGAAATTTTAATTCAGCAAGAATGTATTAAATTGATCAAAATTGACAGTAGACATATAATGTTGCAAATAGATGCTTTTGAACTTTCTATTCATCAAAGAATCCTGTAAAAAATGGAGCATGGTTTCAAGTGGTACAGCTGTTTTCAACATCAATAGTAATTATACGAATAAGCAAATTAGAATGATTTTTTTTTGAAGGATCATGTGACACTGAAGATTAAAGTAATGAAGATTAAGGTAATTTAAAATAAAAGTTATTTTAAAGGAAAACTCCACTTTTTTGGAAATAGGCTCCTTTTACAACTCACCTAGAGTTAAACAGTTGAGTTTTACCGTTTTCGAATCCATTCAGCCGATCTCCGGGTCTGGCGGTAGCACTTTTAGCGTAGCTTAGCATAGATCATTGAATCTGATTAGACCATTAGCATCTCGCTCAAAAATGATCAAAGAGTTTAAATAATTTTCCTATTTACAGACTCTTCTGTAGTTACATCGTGTACTAAGACCGATGGAAAATTAAAAGTTGCGATTTTCTAGGCCGATATGGCTAGGAACTATACTCTCATTCCAGGGTAATAATCAAGGAACGTTGCTGCTATATCGGCCTAGAAAATTTTCATTTTCTGTCGGTGTTAGTATGCGATGTAACTACAGAAGAGTCAAGCTTTAAATTATCAAAAAAGGAAAATTATCGAAACTCTATGGTCATTTTTTATGACCAAATGCTAATGGTCTAATCCGATTCAATAATCTATGCTAAGCTACGCTAAAAGTGCTAACGCCAGACCCGGAGATCGGCTGAATGGATTCAAAAACGGTAAACTCAACTGTTTAACTCTAGTTGTAAAATGAGCTTATTTCCAAAAAAGTGGAGTGTTCCTTTAAATTGTAATAATGTTTCACAATAATTCTGCTTTTACTGCATTTTTGATTAAATACCTGCCTTGGTGAACATAAGCGACATCTTTCAAAAACATTAAAAAAATAAAAAATCTTACTGACCTCAAACATTTGAACAGTATGTTATTATAATTAAAGCTATTACTTTTTTGTATACACTCATATGCAGTTTTTATATTTTGTGTTTGGTATTCAGTATATATAAATGTGTATAGATGGATGGAAACTTGGTAAATGAACAAACCAGTATTTTTGGCAATAATGAAGTCTTTTCTCTGATCTCCAGATTTTAGAGCGTTTGAATAAAATGTGCAGTTCAGGTGTATTTAAGAAACAACAAAGGCTATTGAAGAACATGGGTGCCCACAAAGTTATGCTTGACCTGCTGCAGATCTCCTATGATCGGGTTTGTGGTCTTTTTAAAGCAGATAAAATCTGTGGTCGATGTGAAGCATGGTCTTGGGCTTGTCCCTCACTAAACACGTGATTCTTTTTTTTTCTTTTAACAGAATGATACCAAAATGCTGGAGATCATCAAGTACACGCACCTGTTCTTACAGAAGTTCTGCACAGGGAATCTGGAGAACCAAAACCTCCTCCATAAACACCTCAACCTCTTTCTCACACCTGGGGTGAGTGCAAAGCATGGCGCTTAAAAAAAGAGCCTAAGATGCTTATCATGCTTTCATTGTGTTCTCTTTTCTGGCTTTTGTGTTGTCTCTCTCAGCTCCTCGAGGCAGAAACAATGCAGCACATTTTCAGTAATAATTACCAGCTCTGTTCTGAGATCAGCGAGACTGTGCTGCATCATTTCATCCATTGCCTGGCCACACATGGCCGCCACATTCAGTACCTCAACTTTCTGCACACCATCATTAAGGCAGAGGGGAAATATGTGAAGAAATGTCAAGACATGATCATGACTGAGGTTTGTTACTGTGATCGAAATAAAGTAACCTTGAGGTACTGAACAGCATGTATTCATTTCAATCATTTGTAATCATTTTAAGAAACTGTGTATAATTACTTTAACTACTTTTTTGTTATTCGTTTTGAGATGTTTTGTATTTTATCATTGGTAGTTATATAATGAATGCCCATTCAATTGATGATGTGTCAGATGGCATCTTTTTTTCTCCATTAGCTTACAAGTGCGGGTGATGATGTGGTTGTCTTCTACAATGATGACACGTCATTTGACACCATGGTGGAACTGATGACGCAGTCTCGGGAAGGGGTGAAAGACGACAGCCCTCTGCGGTACCATATTTCTCTGGTAGAGCTGCTGGCTGCATGTGCAGAGGGCAAAAACGTCTACACTGAGATCAAGTGCACATCTCTGCTGCCCCTGGAGGACATGGTGAAAGTAATCACACATGAAGACTGTATCACAGAGGTAATCAGATGATGGTAAACAAGAAATGAAAGCACTTATTCTTAAACAGTGTGTCATGTTCTTTTTTTACCACTTGTTTGTTACAAGAGCCAGTTAAATGATTAAATTACATTTATCATTTATAGTGTGAATATGTTTGGGGAAAAAAAGAAAAGCCTGCTGCATATGATGTATCAGAAAACTTAGGAATCTCCTCTGTGTCATGCAGGTGAAAATTGCATATGTAAACTTTGTGAACCACTGCTATGTAGACACAGAAGTGGAGATGAAAGAGATCTACACCAGCAACCACATCTGGAAGCTGTTTGACAACTTCACTGTAGATATGGCTAGGGTGAGTCTTCTGTACAGCTGACACTGTGTGTAAGAATAAAGAGTTTCATTAACTTGGTTTAATTGGAATTCCAGGTGTGCTCCAACCGTGAGAAACGCATGTCAGACCCTGTGCTGGAGAAGTATGTGATTCAAGTGGTTTTAGACACTATAAATGCCTTCTTCAGCTCTCCCTTCTCAGAGAACAGCACCAGCACAGAGGTGAGGCATCAATGGTCTTTCATAGTCTTATTTCTGGTCTCTGCCACATGAGCCTTTATTCATCGTCAATACTACAGATTTTTTTTGATTAGCGTTTCTGTCATGCATTAATTAAAGAATTGATGCATTTTAGGAATTTAGTGAAACAAAACGACTAAAACTAGTATTTTAGTCAAAGGAATTGCCATAAAAATCTTTATTCAACAATATTCGCATTTAATTAGAATATGTTCCAGTTACATACACTTCTGTTCAAAAATTTGGGGAAGATTTTTTAAAAATGTTTTTGATAGTTCATTTATTGGATCAAGTTACAGTAAAAACAGTAATATTGTGAAATATTGCAATTTCAAAGAACTTTTTTGTATGTGAATATGTCATAAAATGAAATTTGTTCCTGTGAAGGCAAAGCTAAATTTTCAGCGCTCATTACTCCAGTGTCACACGATCCTTCAGAAATCTTTCTAATATACTGATTTGGTGCTTAAGAAACATTTCTTATTATCAATGTTTAGTACAGTTGTGCTGCTTAATGTTTTTGTGAAAATCGTGGTGCGTTTTTGATGAGCAGAAAGCTCAAAATAACAGCATTTCGTTAAAAAAATATAACAATGTAAAAGCCTTTACTTTCACTTTTGATCAATTTAATGTCACTGCTGAATAAACGTATTAAGTAAAAAAAAAAAAAAAAACTTAATGACCTCAAACTTTTTAACAGTAGTGTAAATCTGACTGTATTACAGTTATTTTTAGAGAAAAAGATAACTTTACAGGAATAATAATATGATGAATATAATAGTTTCTATCATATCACTTAAAAATGTTTTTCTGATTTCATAAGTTCCCATTGAATTCTCCAGGTTTCTCTTTCTCCCTTTCATTTTCTCTTTCTTTTGTCTCATTCAGGCTCATCATACCATTGTGAAGCAGCTGCTGCAGTCTACTATGCGTCTGTTAGATTGTCCCTGGCTACAGCCACAACAAAAAGTCCAAGTAGAGTCCTGCATCCGAACTCTGGCCGTGACAAGTAGGTCAATTTGGTTTCTAAGCGAGTAGATGGATTCTAAGGTATACAAAAAGAAAAAAAAAAGTTTTTAAAAATTATTTACAGGCCTAAAATGTTGCAGGAGTTCCAGTTCTCATATATAGTAAAGGTTTTTGGAATATGACTTGACAACTTATTTGTTTATCTGACTGTCCCCACAGCAAAGAGTCGCTCCATCCCTCTGCCGGTAGAGTTGGAGGCTCACGTCAATATGATGTTGAGTCACAGTAATGCCCTCACGCTGTCCCGCTCCAGCCACAGCAACAAAAGCCTGTCACGCCTCACACGGCCTGCTGCTCCCACCAACCCCTGGGACTACAAAAACATCATTGAGAAACTGCAGGTGTCTATATGCATGTGTACCTACTTAATCTCCTTTTAGATTTTGGAGCCAAGTGATTCCAAATGAAATTATTATAATTAAAAGGTGTTTGTCAAAAATACTGTGACTGTCTTACACAGCTTGTGCATGACACTCCTGGGACTGTAACGCATATGACACAATACATACTTAACTAGTTTGTTTGAGTTATATTTCTATCAATAATAATGTATAGTGTGAATGTAGTTTATTAATGTTTCTGTAACACTGTTAGGATATCATCAACACACTGGAGGAGCGTGTGATGCCGTTGGTTAATGCAGAGCTGTCAGTGCTGGTGGATGTACTGCATCAGCCTGAGCTGTTGTTCTTGGAGGGCACAGATGCTCGATCACGCTGTGAATCAGGAGGCTTCATATCTAAGTGAGTCACTTCTGTCTAAACTGGGACTTTTACCATACAAATTTTAGCATGCATTTTGTGGCTAAATCAAATAAACACATAATTTATGTTGCATAATGCTGTATTACTCACCTTACTCTTTAACTTTGTCCAGATTGATCCAGCACACAAAGTCTCTCATGAATTCAGATGAGAAACTCTGTATCAAAGTGCTCAGAACTCTACAGGAAATGCTCATTCGTGAACTCGACTTTGATGAGAAGGTGAGATTAGTTTATAATGTTAATAATATCATCACTATGTAATCTAACAATTTCTCATACAAATGTAAGTGATCAAATTAGCATATTAACTGGATGAAGTAAAAAAAATCAATTTATACATTCTAATCACTTTCTAAAAATGGTAAAGTATGCCATTTTAAAAATTCAAAAATATATTCTTAGTTGAACTTAATATTCTAAAGGTATATTCGAAGTAATATATATTTATTATGAATATAATATTTACAATACAAGGTACATTCTATTCTAAGGTATATTTCTAAACAGAAACATTTTAGAAACATTAATTGTTACTTTTTACATGGAGAAAAACCTCGTTCATGGGAATTGCATAACCTGCAGTTTATCCTTTGTTTTTATAAATTGAGGAATGAGTTGAAATTAAATTACAGTGTGTCACAGATGCTGTGGGGAGTTGTATTTAACCTAGAATATTGCTTGGTGTTATTTCCAGAGTAAAATGAAACTTCTTTTAATGCCAAAAGTTTTTATTTTTGGGTGGGTTAGTTTGGGCTCTGTAGTCATTGTAATTGATTTAACTTAACAGTAAAAGCGCTGTCTTTTGCAGGGCTTTGCCTTAAGAAAGGTATTGCTCCAGAACTACCTCTACAACAACAAAAAGAACATCAAAGCAGAGCTTGTTGAACATGGAGGAGGTAATTTTTAAATTACTGATGAAAAATAATAGAATAAATAATTAATTAATATCACACAAACATGTGCATGTGTATGTGCAGGTGGAGAAGGAGAGAGAGACTGGCTGGCAGTTGCGGCATTACAGTGTCGTCTGGACAAAGAAGGTGGTACCAAACTCTTCATAGACCTCATAACCAGCACTAAGAATGAGAAGATCTTTCAGGAGAGCATTCAGCTCGCCATCTGTCTGCTGGAAGGAGGCAACACGGAGATCCAGGTGGGGAAGCAGCTTCAGTTGTCAATATTGTTGCATTTTCAAGGAAAAGTACCCATTATTATATATAAATCGGTTCTTGTTTATAACAGAACTCCTTCTACAAACTCATGATGGGAGACAACAAGTCAGAGAAGTTTTTTAAAGTACTAAATGACCGCATGAAGAATGCACAGCAGGACATCAAATCCACCATCTCCGTCAACGTGGGGGAAATGAGCAATAAAGCCAAAGATGACAAAGATATGGAGACAGGTAATTTGAAATAAGTGTATGAAGTGCAGACATTGTAAGAGGAAGGGGTCAACATGATTCCGTTATTAAGTTAATAAAGTTATCTTATATATTTAGTATACATTTCTAATAAATGAAATCTATCTACATTCATTGCTGACTCTAACGATGGTTTCCTATAGGTGCAGTGCCTTCCTTTGGCCAACCTGAGCAGCCACCTCAACCTGAGCAGCAGGAAGTAGATACAGAAATGGGCCCCTCTGTCACCATCATGAAGCCCATCCTGCGTTTTTTACAGCTGCTCTGTGAGAACCACAATCAGGATCTTCAGGTCTGAGCAACCCCAGATTAGCAATCAGCTTAGGATCAGCTATGATGATCATGTCATCTAGCATGCTTTGATAATGATCAGGGTTTCTTAAAAAGGTCATAAATCAGATCAGAATGTCTTTCTCAGTATTGTTCTCTTGTTTTCCAATACAAATATCTAAAAGGTCTTTATTGGAGATGCTGAAGTTGAATATATGAAATTTTCTCTTCTGAGAAATTGAACAAAATGATCATTTATTATATCATTATCTGTTCATATAATAAATTACATGTTTTTTGCTCTAGAATTTTCTTCGCTCTCAGAGCAATAAAACAAATTATAACCTGGTTTGTGAGACGCTCCAGTTTCTGGACATCATGTGCGGCAGCACGACGGGAGGGTTGGGTCTGCTGGGTCTTTACATCAATGAGAACAACGTGGAGCTGATCACACAGACCCTGGAGACCCTCACTGAATACTGCCAAGGACCATGCCAAGAGAACCAGGTGAGATTATCAATTACTAATACTGGTATTATTTTAAATAAATCATTTTTGGCCATGGATGCTTTTAATCCATGGCCGAGAATTTACTTTAAGTACTAAATGAATCATTAGGAGATTCAGAAATAGAGAATCTGAAAACGCCAGATTCAGAAAGAGCTTCACTTACGAACTATTATAAATTGTGGAACTTCCCACTTTTTGGCATGTTCGCACTGCAGGAACTAGGAACGGTTTTAGTTCTAGGAACTCCGTTTGGAGGATCTAAAATAGGCCCTACTTCAGAGCAGGGTTTAAAACAGTTCTAGGAACTATCAGTGACGTAAGTGTTCGCTGATTGGCCAAACGTACGCGAAACACCGGCTACCCGGCATTTTTGAAAAGCCATGTAAACATATTTGCTCCACGAACATGGAAAACAGCGATAACGGCATTTACCTGTTGTCTGCAGTGTTGTGTTCTTTTCTCAGCTTCAATGATATGTAACACTGCAAGTTGTCATAAAAATTTAGTCTCTTAGCCTAACTTTTTGCTTTTGTAATCGTGTAAATTGTGCGTTAACATTCCATCTCCGTTATCACAAAACCCACGACACATCAAAAACAGCTCAGATCATGGCATCCTCCTTTGACCGGTTGTTGACGTTTGTTAATGCTGTGCAAAAAGACATCGCTGTCGGCCACTTCAGAGTTCCTGCTGCCGGTACGAATGCAACCAGGAAAACAGTCCAAGGGAGAAATTGGTTCTCTAGGAACTACCCTGCTGGCTAGAACTACACGGTGCGAAAGCCCCTAAAGTGTTTCCATTTGAAGTGATTTTTCTGACAAAGACAAATTAACTGGTACTTTTTTGAATTCATGAAATTCTAATTGATTTTTGTCTGTCTCAAGACATGCATTGTCTCTCATGAGTGCAACGGCATTGACATCATCACGGCCTTGATTCTGAATGACATCAGTCCTCTCTGTCGTTACCGTATGGAGCTGGTGCTGCAGCTCAAGGTGAGGATGCAGTCCTGATACGAACACAGAGGCTCTACTTTAATCATAATAAATCATGTTCATCATTATTTATAACAATGTGTGACTACTGTCAGGACAACGCCTCTAAGCTCTTGCTCGGTTTGATGGAGAGTCGTCATGACAGTGAGAATGCAGAGAGGATCCTGTTTAACCTCCGACCCCGGGAACTGGTCAGTTTTGCTGCGTCTTGTGTATTATGTGTAACAGTAGTATTTTAACATTATTGAGTACTGTATTGTATGTCTTCAGGTGGAAGTGATAAAAAAAGCTTACCAGCAAGAGGCTGAGAATGAGGAGGGAGAAGTTTCACCTCTGGAAGTTGGACACAACATCTACATCCTGGCATTACAGGTAGATCACTGCATCATATACTTTTGTATTTGGAGAATTATTTTTTTAATGACCGCAACTGATTATTTTTGTCTTATTTTGTGTCCAATACCTGATATGTAGAGACAATTTTAAGTTGTTTTAATTGCATTTTAACACAACTATCAATAAACAACCAATAGACTACAACAATGAAAACACAATATGCATTTTGTTATTATTATTTTGTATTAATTGCTGGCAGTTTGATTGTAAAGACCATAAAGTTTCAGTTTTGCGTTTTTTTTTTTTTGCAGCTTGCCCGGCACAACAAAATGCTCCTCACACTGCTTAAACCACAAAAGAAGACAATAGAGGAAGGAGAGGAAAGCATCTCTTCTATGGTAACTTGTGAATTTTACTTTTAGGACAGTATGCAAGTACATTTTCACAGTGCATTTTCTATTTTTGAGTTTTTTGCTTGTGTTTATTGTAGCTCACCTTGAACAAGCAGCAGGAGGAGCAACAGGAGGATCCATTAGAGTACTATGACCGTCAAACGGCTCAAATTGAGGTAACAAAAAAAGAATGTTATTTTCTCTTTGTGTTTCGTTCTCGATTCTCTTATTGTAATTTCAGGTCTACTAATGTCTCCAAACGGAATCTAAAATAAATGTTGTGGCTAATGTGATTAAAATGAATCCGTGATTATGAGAAGTTGTGAAATCGTTTCCGTTGGCATGTCACATGCAGATTGTGCGGGAGGACCGTAGCATGGAGCAGATAGTGTTTCCTGTTCACCCCATCTGTGAGTTCCTGACGGAGGAGTCAAAGGTCCGTGTGTTTAATACCACAGAGCAGGACGAGCAGGGCAGCAAGGTCACACACTTCTTCGATCAGACCTCTTTCCTGCACAATGAAATGGAATGGCAGAAAAAACTTCGAAGTAAGTATTGGGCCTAGGGTGTTGTGGCTTAGTGAATTCAAATTGTCCTTAACACAGGTTTATTGTGATGTTTGTGTGTTTTAGGCATGCCAGTGCTGTACTGGTTCTCTCGTCGAATGTCTCTCTGGGGCACCATATCATTCAATCTGGCTGTGTTTATCAATCTTATCATCGCTTTGTTCTATCCACATGACTCTGGTCGTCCTGGTACGTTTATGTGTGCATTATCTGTTGGTAACTTGAGTGCATTAATTGTATAAATGCTACATTTACCATCAATTTCAAAGAACACGATGGACCAACACTTAGCTTTCTAAATTGCTTTTCCATGTAGTTTTAATTTTTTATTTTTTTTGTGTGTGTGCTTCCAGGTAGCATAGACACTTCGTTGCTGCTTATGCTGTTCTGGTGCTTCGCTGGACTGGCTGTTTTGGGCCTCTTATCCAAGCGCTATGGGTTCCAGTCCCTCACTGTCGCCATCACCCTGCGCTGCATCTATCACTTTGGCATCGGGCCAACGCTCATCCTGCTGGGGGCTCTCAATGTAAGACTTACTTCGCAAAATACTGTATGTTTGCTTAAATAAAAAAAAAAACTACTGGATTTAATTCAGAATTCTTCTTTTTATCCAGCTGATCAATAAGATAGTGTTCGTGGTGAGCTTTGTGGGAAACAATGGCACCTTCATCATGGGCTATAAAGCCATGGTGATGGATGTAGAGTTCCTGTACCACCTGGCCTATGTGTTAACCAGCACACTGGGACTTTTTGTCCACGAGCTCTTCTACAGCATATTGGTGAGTGTTAAAAATTTTATTGAACCACTGTGAACCACAGTTTTTTTTTTGTTTGTTTTCATTAAAGTGCCCCTATTATGGGTTATGAAAGGTTCATATTTTGGTTTTGGGAGTCCCTAACAACAGGTTGACATGCAAGCAAGGTCAAAAAAACCTTTCATTTTCTTATAATATGCCTTTATTTTTACCTTATTTGCTCAACGACTCCCAAAGGATTCGTTCAACGATTCGTTTTTCCAAACCCCTCCTTTGACGCTAATCTGCGGTGATTGGTCCAGTTGGTCGATTGAGCTCAGTGTTGCTTTGTGTACAGCCGTTACCGGGGAAAGCTATTTTTAACTCTCCAAAAGCAGCACCTAGTGGCAAAGAATGAATTTGCATTTTCATTCAGACCAAGGGAAAAAACAAGTTTTCCCAGGTCTGGGCAGCAACAATTGGGCAGGCAATATGCTAATGTTTCATGTTGATGTTGATGTCAACATGAAACGGCTTGGGATTCGTTTTAAAAACGACTCGTTTCAGTGATTCAGAGTCGACTCTTTCTTTTTAGAGACAATAACTTTATACATGTTGCACTTTCAGATTTAAAACTTTGCAGGATGTTTTCATTCACTTAGAGCTGTGTTACACACTGCATGAAAGGTAATTTTCAAAAATCCATAATAGGGGCACTTTAAAAAAAAGAAAAAATATTTTTTTATTTTAAAAAGAAATTAATACTTTAATTCAGCAAGGATCCAATAAATAAATAATTTGTTCTTGAGTACCAAATCAGCATATTAGAATAATTTCTGAAGGATCATGTGACACTGAAGACTGGTATTAATGACTTTAAATTCAGCTTTGGCATCACAGAAATAAATTAGATTTTAAAATATATTAAAATAGAAAAAAATTTAATAATATTACAATAATAATATTATTAATACAGTATATTAATAATATACTGTAGTACAAAACTGTAGCTTAATTGTTTACTTTTGGCTTTTCTGCAATGTTTTAATTGCCAATATTGTAAATATGCCACAAAACCTTTGCCAAGCACCAAATGGCATTAAAATAATTTTTGGTGAATAAATACAACTGAGATACTGTACTCGCCAGTAAAAATAGAATGGTTTTTAAATGACTTGTGAAACTGTGACATGATTTCGTATGACTGAAAGGCATAAATATTCTGCTAATTGTTTCTCCCTTCTCTTTTACCTCCTTCAGCTGTTTGATCTGATCTACCGTGAGGAGACACTCTTTAATGTCATCAAGAGTGTGACACGTAATGGCCGCTCTATTCTCCTCACTGCTGTCTTGGCCATCATCCTGGTCTACCTGTTCTCCATCGTGGGATTTCTCTTCCTCAGGAATGACTTCATCATGGAAGTGGACCATCTTGCTATCCCAGATACAGGTAAATTGCATACACCTTTGTTCATCTTTGCTGGTGTGTCACAAGGCCATCTGAATAGTTTTTTGCAGATTTGGCATCAAATCCAGTGTTCATGATAAATTTGAATTGCAACATACAATTTATTATTTATTGATGCCACAAGCTTAATGGCGTTTCTTGTCCTATAAGCAGGTACAGATAATTCTATGAGCAGCTGCAGTGCAGATGGAGTGGAGTGCACAGAGGAAACTGGGTTGGTTGCACCATCAGAAGGTGAGTTTAGCATTAAAGACAATATTTAATATTATTGTGTTGGCATCAGAACTCAGCTGTTAAGTGTTTTTTTAATGTCTTTGCAGAAGAAGAGGACAACACAGAGAGAGCGTGTGACACTCTTCTAATGTGTATCGTTACGGTGCTGAATCATGGGCTGAGGAACGGAGGAGGTGTGGGAGATGTCCTGCGCAAACCCTCTAAGAATGTATGGAGACCCACAACCGTATAGAAATGTGCGCATGTAGGAAAACAAAACCTAACCAAACTGATACAATGTTGTTCAACTTACAGGAGCCTTTGTTCCCTGCTCGTGTGGTGTACGACCTTCTCTTCTACTTCATTGTCATCATCATTGTTCTCAACTTGATTTTTGGTGTGATTATTGACACCTTTGCTGACCTGCGTAGTGAAAAACAAAAGAAAGAGGAGATACTGAAGACCACCTGTTTCATTTGTGGTATGAAATTAGATCTAAATATATTTTTAAAGTGTTTATTCCTGTGATGGAAAAGCTGAATTTTCAGTCTTCAGTGTCACATGATCATTCAGAAATCATTCTAACATGCTGATTTTCTGCTCAAGAAACATTTCTTATTATCAGTGTGGTGCTTAATATTTTGTGGAAACTTTTTTATAGATAAAGTAAATCATAGAAAGTTATAAAAGGCATTTATTTGAAATACATTATTTTTTGTAACAATATTAATGCCTTTACTGTCACTTTTGATAGATGTAATGCATCCTTGCAGAATAAAAGTGTTTTTTTTTTATCTTACTGACCCCACACTTTTGAATTTGCATTGATTTATTTTTGACAGTTAAGCACATATGCAATGATATGATATTCTCATTATTGTAATTTTCAAAAAGACACCATTTTTACCGTTCCTTAATATAGGCTTCATTTTATTTTTGCAAAATATAATTTCTTAATTTGTTGTAGCTGAAAAATGACCCTAGTATTTCTTAACAGGCTTTATGACTGTCAAATACAAATTATCAGAGAACATTACAGAAAGCAATTGATCTGTATTTGTATTTCAACAGGTCTCGAGAGGGACAAGTTTGATAATAAAACTGTATCATTCGAGGAACACATTAAATTTGAGCATAACATCTGGCACTACCTCTATTTCATTGTGCTGGTACGGGAGAAAAACAAGACAGATTACACTGGCCCAGAGAGCTACGTGGCCCATATGATAAAGGTAAATTAATAAAAATAATTTTTTTTAGCTGTTTGGATACCGGTCACATTCTATATTAACAGCAATTACCAGTGTTATTTCAGTATTATTTATATACTTTTATATTATTGATTAATACTTTGAATAGGCTTTTTTTGTGTTTTCAGCTTTCATTTTATTTCAGTGAATTTTTAGTTATTTAGTTATTTCCTTTGGTCATTATTATTATTGTTATTATTACTATTATTTTTGTATATTTCTATTTTGCTTTATTTATTTCACTCTTGGTTCACCTTGCAATGGGTTTTGATTCAGCCTTGTTGTCGCCTCTTGTTAGAACAAGAACCTGGATTGGTTCCCACGCATGCAGGCCATGTCTCTGGTTGTAACTGAGGGAGATGGAGAACAGAATGAGATGAGGAACCTGCAGGATCGTCTCACCTCCACCATGAAAGTAGTCACACAGCTCACAAGCCAGTTAACAGAGCTGAAAGAACAGGTACATTTGTCAGCAGTTTGTCCAGCATTAATAATGTCGGTACGTTAAAATGAATTCATCTCTCAGATTTTAGATTCTAAAATAACGGTTGTATATTTGTTTATTTAGATGACCGAGCAGAGGAAGAGAAGGCAGAGGATGGGTTTTGTGGATGTTCAGTCTGGCTCAAACCCTGGGATGCCTATGCCTCCTAGTGCTGCTGGAGGAAATCCTCAGGTCATCAAGACCTAATTTCTCCAGCTAACCTTGCATTGACTTTATAGAAGCAATAATGTGATGCTGGTGTACTTCCCATTGTAGAAAAGTTGCGTTCAACGGATAGAAAGATTGGATCTACACTCCCACAAAAGCACTACTGACTAAATAGTCATTCTTTGAGGGGCCTTTGATTACCTGAATGGTTTTAGTATGCACAAAATTTATATATTTAAAGTATGTTTTTTTTATTTTTTTAAGCCGTTTTTGATTAAGATATTTGAACGCTTCTTTTCAAAACTCTTGTTGGATGCATGGATAAATGTAGCATTACTCTAAGTAAAGCTGATGTGTTTTAGATAGATAATGAGTAATTTTTGGTTAATACAGTTTTAATGTGCACTGATGAGATTGTATATGCTGTATTTATAGGGACAGTCATGATGCACTGGCTTGATATGATTGTGAGATGATTTGGGAAACATGAAGGGGAATATCATGACCAGTCTTATGATGAACTAGGAGATGCTAGCATGTCACTATAGTTGAAAATGGGGAGTATAAATGGCATAGAAGTGTGTTTAAAGTTCAAACAGCTTGAATTTAAAAGTCGAAGTGCCTAAAAATGACCCAAAAGAACATAACCTTTGCTCAGGAAACTAACGTGTTCCTTATTTATCTTATCATAAAAATAGTCTTAAGCGAGGACATGCTGATCGTGGTTTTAATAGACATGTAGATCTATGTATGTGTCTATTTAATTATTTATTGTGCGACCAGGACTAAGTTGCAAGTCAGTTGCATTTTTATGGCCACAAAAAGAATGCTGGAACATACGTATATTTTGGCTTCGTTAATAACAGCCAGTGTGTAATTCATCAATACTGTTGACATCAAATATTCATCAATTTATTGCTATAATTGCTAATATGTTGATATGAAGTGCCTCACCAACTTTACACAGAAAATTCAAAATAAAACATTTGGTTATTTGACGTCTTGTATTATTAAACATTAAAAGACAGTAAGAGAAACGAATGAGTTATTACTACGATATTAGGCTACTATAGCCTAATAAAATGTTACTAAATCAATAGAAATTTGAAAATTTGAAGCATTGCAGTGACTTTTTATTCTTTTCAAAACAAAATAAAAGATATCTTCCAAATGAAACAAAGTAAACAGTCGCGTGAATGTCCATTGATTTGTCTTGTGTCAGATTACGTCCCTCTGTCACGCACACTTCACAGTATAAGTGAGTGACTGACCGGATCACATCAATTCCTTCGCTGTTCGTTTGAGCGTCTGGTGCCGTTCAGAAGTTCGTCCTCAGTGCAGGTCAACAGGTAGGCTAATGTTTTTCATAATATTAACACAATATTTACATTTGAACAATGTGTATCAAATAAATTTACAGCGAATAGGCTGTAAGCTAATACAGGTAAAACGTTACTCTGGAAATGGGAATTGTAGTTATGTAAATTAGCTACTTTATTCCAACAGACAGTAGATCAGTCTCAGAAATAAAGCTAAAGTCATTTGTCAAGCTTCTTTCTTTTGTTTTATAGAAATATAGAAGTGCTTATTTTTTTTGATGCTGATAAGTGAAGTTTAATGAACCTCAAAAAAACTTGAATAGGAAAACCACATCTTTCTACCACAACTATTAGACCTCTGAAAGATATATAGGAGTTTGTGTATTCTAATATATTATATAATAAAATATTATATAAGCTTATATATATTGTTACAATACAGACCTCTAATAGTTTGTTGTTGTTATATTAACAACAATGTCATCTTTAGGCTACTGTAGCTTAATATAAGTGGAGTCAGCCTACTTAGTTTACTCTTTCGAAAATTCACTACGCAACGTTTTTGTTGGCCATAAATAATACTTTTTTACCTTTATACGTTTTATAAGGTTGATACTTTTCGGTAAGTATAATCTAGCCTTTATCAGTGTAAGTGACGTCAGTGTTCTAACTTTGAGAACGGAGTGCTGAGGAAAGCGCGAGTCTGCGGGTTCCAGATAAAGCGCGGTGTCGGCCGCACCCAGGTGCCCCGCGCCCTGACACCCACTGCGCAAAATTTAGATTAGGGTCACTTTAGAGGCTTAATTATTGATATTATTTAACCTAATGATTAATTTAGTTGGGCATCTTTTTCATAAATCTATACTCGACAATGTTGTTACATTATGGAAAAGGCTTTTTTAACATATAGCCTAATTTTTACCCCACTGACCATCTTTTCCATTGTTTACAGCTGTTAAAAACATGTCTGCTTTTCTGCATCACTGCCCCTTCTTGAAGTCCACTCCAGGCCCTTCTCTAAGGAATGTGGTAGCGTACTTTGGATTGGCTGACCGATGTCCGATCATTGTCCGCCAGATCTCTGTAAAAGCCACCCAGTCCTCTGAGGAAAAAGGTAATGCTGTTATTTTTGTATTTTCCATACTATATTACTGTAAGGTTTTCTATACCAGGTATAATATGACTAAAAAAGTTCCATATTTTTATAAGTAAAATCTCATTGACACCAAATATTATAAGTCAGCATTCAGTGCCTCAGATTATCTTCATCTGTTGTTTATATTCATGTGCTTATTGTGTTCAGGCCTCCTCCCTCATAAGGAGCCAAAGCGGCAGTTGGCGACCACAGCCACTCAGGTGGCGATCTCCATGTCCCAGAGCTGTCCCTTTGTTTCCTCTAAGATTGGACTAGTTAAAGCCAGTCCACAAGTGCAGGAGGATGTCCAGCCCAGTCTTGAGAATCAAGACACCTCTGGTAAAACAATTCCTCTCAGTGTAATATATTCATGTACTGTGGAACTGTAATGTTTATATTGCTTCAGAAGCAGATATCATCTAGCTGACTGGCTGATGTGTTGCAGCAGCTGTCTCTTTTTTTACCACCACACAGTATAATTAGTTTACTGCTGAAGAGTCTCTTTTGTCTGAGCTGTATCATGCAGGGGTTGGATGCATTTTACATAATAACACCCAGCTTGGAGCACATTCTCCTCTCTGCAATTTGCACCATTTAACTCCAATTTGAGAGACTCCTCAGCTGTGAATAGTAAGCAGATGATGACTCAGACTGCTGATGTAACAAAAGCCAGTCTTTAGACAATCACATTACAGATGAAATTTTACAAAGCCGCATGTGTACTAGAAAATAACATCTAATTGGAAAATTGTAGTTTTTGGGTTTTATAGCTATCACGGTTAATGTGTGTAGCCTGTAATTTAAAGAAAATATATGACTTAAACAATGGGATTAAATACAAAACACTTTGATTTTCGCCCTGTTTTTTTTTCACACTGAAACAAAGCGAAAATCTTGAATTTTGTGTTTGTTTGATGAATTTCTGTCACATTGATGCCCTTTTTCTCCAGGCTTGATGAGTACGCTTTTCAGTGGCTTGCAAAGTCATCAGTCAACTGGTCCTACACACCTTCTTGAAGACAACTTTAGTAAGTTTGACTGCATTTTTCTTTAAGATTTACAGTAGTATAAACCTCTCAGAAAATACCAAATAAAAACTGTCACTGGGGCAGTACCATTTCAAAAGGTACTAATACAATATATACAGTTTAGGCACTACTATGTACTTTTAAAGTACTAATATGTACCTTTTGGTGTACTAATATTACATTTAAATATTTGCTATAGTACCATTTAGGGGTAAATAAGGTACAAAGAATTGTAGCTTTTGCACCTTTGGGTATTGTGTACACTGTGCGCAGTATGCATATTGAATATCTGTTTTTTTGACCTATTATTTGATTAGACAGCCAAAAGGTACAACATTTTTTTTTTTTCCCTTTTTTGAAAATATCTGTGTGAACTAATGGAATAATAATATGACATAATGAGGAACAATGGATGTTGAGTAAAAGGTAGGTTATTGTCAAACTGATCCAAGACTGTTTGGTTTTGTTAATGTAGTATACTCTAGTGCCTGTCTTCTTTCATCCCTGTCTTTCTTCCTCACTTATTGACTGATAATTGCCCATCTGTTTTTTAAATAATTCAGCCAGACCCAGTTTCAGCTACGATAACTTCTTCACTCAGAAGATTGTGGAAAAAAAGAATGACCATACCTACCGTATCTTTAAGACGGTGAACCGTTTTGCAGAGGTTTTCCCTTTTGCTGAGGACTATTCCATCCCTGGACGCTTGGGCTCCCAGGTGTCTGTATGGTGCAGTAATGATTACCTGGGCATGAGTCGACATCCCCGCGTTGTCAATGCCATAGGGTCAGTACATAAAACAGACAATGAAATAAATGTTTGCAAACATGTGTTATTATACATAGAGAAGAAAAAATGAAGGTGCAGCAAAATACGCTAACTTATAAGTCTTGTTAAATACCGCATGTGTATTTCATAATATGATAAAACAGTATGCTTTTAAGTTTCTTATTGTTTGACTTTGGATATACGTAGCTGCTAAAACAAACTAACTGAGTAATCGCAACCTTTTAACATTTCTTAGAGAGGCTTTGCAGAAGCATGGTGCAGGAGCAGGTGGCACCCGAAATATCTCTGGGACAAGTAACTATCATGTGGCCCTGGAGAGTGAACTGGCCCGTCTACACCAGAAAGATGGAGCGCTGGTCTTTTCTTCCTGCTTTGTAGCCAATGATTCCACTCTCTTTACTTTGGCTAAAATGCTCCCAGGTATCCAACAAGTGCTTAATGAATGTGTGAATTAATGAATATATGAAATTTATGAACTATACTGCTATTAGTCTTGGGTTGGTTTAATTTGTAATGTTTTTGAAAGAATGATTTGATCAAAAATACATTAAAAATTATTATAAAATATTAAAATAAATGTTTTCTTATTTAAAAATATCGCACTGCTTAATATATTTGTTGCAATTGCCTGACATTTTTTCAAGATTCTTTGATGAATACAAAGAAAAAACAGCATTTATCTGAAATGTTTTGTAACATTATAAATGTCTTTATTGTCACTTTTGACCAATTTAATGCATCCTTGCTTAAATGTATTTAAAAAAACAACAATAAAAAACCCTCACTGACCCAAAACTGAACGGTAATGTATTTTCTGAAATTAATCTAAAACATCTTCTCTCTCCAAAGGCTGTGAGATCTACTCAGACATGGGTAATCATGCCTCCATGATCCAGGGCATCAGGAACAGTGGGGCCAAACGCTTCATTTTTCGACACAATGATGCCAGTCATCTGGAGGAACTGCTCAGCCGCTCAGATCCACTCACACCAAAAATCGTGGCTTTTGAGACTGTTCATTCAATGGATGGTAAGTAGAAGGAGCTATCACATAACTGACTCAAAAGAGATTGTTTCTTAGTATTGTAAAATAGAGCTTGGCACTAGCAACGCCATGGTCATGGGTTTGATTCCTAGGGAATAAATGAACTGATACTGTGTAAAACCTTTAATGCAATTTGTCACTTTAAATAAAACCATCTGTCAAATGCATACATATAACTTGTCTAATATGAGTGCACTAAAAACACATTAAGGGACAACAGGTGCACTTACTTTCTCCTTATTAAACAATGCAAAAAAATGATTAGTCAGAAAACATCAAACGCATGAAATGAAGACTCAGTCATATCAATAGCCAAATATATGCTGTTGTTTTTTATGTGGAGTGAGTCACCTTATTGGGCGTCCATTTTTTTTTTTAAATTACACGTCCAGCCAAATACTACTCACTTTATCTTCACAACCACACTTTTATCAGACACTTTGGCTTGTGGAATAAATGAATCATTGTCACCTGATAATAGTGCATTTCTACACTTCATCTTTAACTGAAAAATAACTTGTTTCTCAGGTGCAATTTGCCCTCTAGAAGAGCTATGTGATGTAGCACATAAATATGGAGCTCTGACTTTTGTGGATGAGGTCCATGCTGTCGGACTGTATGGGGCTCACGGAGCAGGTGTAGGAGAGAGAGACAACATCATGCACAAGATCGATATTGTCTCTGGAACTCTGGGTAAGACACATACAGTCAATATCATGCACTTCATCTGTTTTCTTGCCTCTCAACTTTGCTGATATTGTTTGAAATATCTGTAGGTAAAGCATTTGGCTGTGTGGGTGGTTACATAGCCAGCACTGCCGCCCTGGTGGACACTGTGCGCTCCTACGCCGCAGGTTTCATCTTCACTACCTCCTTGCCTCCCATGGTGCTGGCGGGGGCTCTGGAATCGGTGCGTGTGCTGAAGAGCCCAGAAGGCCAAGCTTTGCGCAGAGCCCATCAGAGAAATGTCAAACACATGAGACAGCTGCTGCTGGACGCTGGGCTGCCTGTGGTCAACTGCCCTAGCCACATCATTCCCATTCGGGTCAGTGTTTGCAAAAACCACTACGTCCTTAATCGGATAGTTCACCCAAAAATGAAAATTCTGTCATCATTTACTCACCCTCATGTCATTCCAAACTACTCGATCCATATAGAATTGTTTCAGAATGCCTTTGACCTTTTTGGATCTTCTAAGTTTTGGTTACCTGGACTTTCAAGGGACAGAAACCGCACAGCTTCATTAAAAATATCTTAATCTGCGTTTCTAAGATTAACCAAAGTCTTATGGGATTCTAGCGACCATAAGGGTGAATAAATGATGATGATTTTCATTTTGGGGTGAACCGTTCACTCTAGTTATTAAATATGAATATACATATTATGTATATTTTGGATGAAATTTGTCTGCACAGGTATAAATGTTTACACCTTAAATCTGGTGTTACAGGTTGGAAATGCAGCAAAAAACTCTCAGGTGTGTGATATCTTGTTGGAGAAACACAACATCTATGTGCAGGCCATAAATTACCCAACAGTGCCTCGTGGAGAAGAGCTGTTGCGGTTGGCTCCTTCTCCTTTTCACAATCCCATTATGATGAACTACTTTGTGGGTGAGTGGTCATGCAATTAGGTAAACTCTATTTCTTTTCACCTTAAAGGTGAAGAGTTTCATTTCTGTACAGCTAGTGCCGCTAAACAGAACAGCAGTTTCATTTTCTGCAACACTCTGACATCTGCCATTGTCATAGGGATGTATCTAGAATTGAGAAAATGAAATTGGTTACATTTTAATCTGAGTCTGAATTTTTAATAATATATTATGTTGGACAGAGAAACTGTTGGAAGTCTGGCAGGAGGTTGGACTACCGCTGAATGGACCAGCTATGGCCTCCTGCACCTTCTGTGATCGGCCTCTTTATTTTGACCTCATGAGCGAGTGGGAGAAGTCCTACTTTGGGAACATGGAGCCGAGATACATCACTGTGGCTGCACAGTGAGTCAGTATCAGCAGACCAAGATGAAGATTTGTTTTATCAGATTAGATTGTCTCTAAATCCACTTCCAATCCAAAATATTTTTATGGTAAGATAAATGTAGAGGGTGCTCAAAATGTCCTTAATTTAAAGCACTGTTCGTGGCAATATGTGATAAAATAGTGTTTCTGTATTGTTTGCTGTGACTCGTAATGATTAAAAGAGAATTTGTTTTCACATATTCGCATAAATGTACCACTAAAATTAGTTACTGAGACTTTGGCTATATTATACATTAATCGTGTGTCCCCTCTGCATGACGACAAACCTGCACATGGGCACTTTTTGGTAGTTTTCTATTATTGTATGTATACGTATGCATGCAAGAGTATATTTAATAACAGCTTACACTGAAACTATGCCACATGCCGTCTTCCTGTTTTGGATCATTTGACCTCAAATTGATGAATGTAAAAATTCAATAAATATGGTCAGTTACAACAAAATGCCTCTGATAAGTCATTATAACCACTTGGTTACAAATACCAACAAAACCAGAAGTAATATTTGTACTCTGAATCTGATATATTTTAACTTAAGGGAAAAAGTTTAATACAAAACACCAACAAAACCACAGTCAAATGTGTATTTGCACATAAAATTGTCTTGGACGGGCCCCTTTCAGTTAAAACACCACACTGCCACCTGACGGACTGTAATGGAAGTGTCACTTACTGAGCTATGAGAGCTTATCATTTTGAATACCACTAACAACAACTTTGTACTAAAGTTACTAAATCATATAGGTCATAAGTGCATTTAAACCGGGTGTTTATAATATTAATTTATTATAGTAATGTATAGAGCAAATAAATACACAACTTTATGTGCCGTATTTTTATTGTTCAAGGCATCAATGATACAAAACCCTTTTCTGTTTGCTCTTTAGTAGCTGGCCATGTTCTGTAAGAGATTAAGGGAAAAATCACTAGTGTTAAAGAAGTCTCCATAACAAACACTGTCATGAAGCTTAATTTGCATGTTATTACAACATGTTTGCTAATATAAAACACTTACCTTGCTGATCCAGTCAATGTAGCCGCTCACACGAGTGAAAACGGTGGGCTTCTTGTTATAATTGCAGCTCAGTCCTGAACCAAAGCTCACAATACCGTGGACCTCCCAAGCGCCATCGCTACCAGCACAGTTCAGGGGGCCACCAGAGTCACCCTGTGTTGTGTGACGGGGTAGTGTTAATAGTTGTTGTTTCAGCTATAGTTTTTGACTTAAATTTCATTTAAATATAGTAAAAAAACTCCTTACATTACATCCAGCAACAACACCATCTCCACCAGCGCAGACCATGTTTTGTGTGACCTGAGAGCCCCACCAGTCAGACCTAGAGCAGGTGGCGTAATCCACCACAGGCAGGAGAGCCTGCTGCAGGATATCAGCAAGTGGTCCATTGGCTAGTTTTTGACAGTGGAAAAAAGGTAGGTGAGAAGAAAAGCCCCCCCCCAAAAAAGTCTAAAATGTGGATATCTCCTAATCATGCTCTAGTCAGTTGAGTTTAACAGCACAACTTCATCCATAACCATCAACATTACTTACTGTAGAGACGTCCCCAACCAGTGACATAGCAGGGAGCATTGTGGGGCAGAACATGTCCATCAGCAGGCAGACAAGCAGGAGTGATAGTGTCACTTGGAGTGATGGCACTCTCCAGTTTGATCAGGGCGATGTCATTACTGTGGTCCAGACAACATGAAACATTAAATTCATTGCATAAGTTATTCAAGATATGCATCTCTTTTGTTTGTGAGGAGACTTTTGGCCCCTGTACCGGATAGTGAAGGAATTCCAGCCCTCGTGGACAATGATCTTGCCAGTGGCGATGGCCAGAGATCCATTCTCCTCCTCCTTCAGGTTATGTTTTCCCAGATACACCCTGTAAGTTCTGCTACTGCTGCAGGGCCACAAGAGGAGGACAAAGCAGTTCAGAAACACTCACAAATGCTATCAATGGAACATAATATCATGGTACTAAATATGATGTACTAAAATGGTACTTTTTAACTTCTAATTTGGCCTGAGTATAAGTTCCTCAGCCTATTCCTCAGACTAACCTGATGCAGTGAGCAGCAGTCAGAACCCACTGATTGGAAATAAGGCTTCCACCGCAAGTGTGGTACCAACTGCTGCCGCTTTTGTACTGGAGGGAGACCTGGGAGAAGAACAGAACAGGGGTTAGTTGTCTTTCTTATGTCCTTTTGCTTATAAGCCAGCAAATATAACTTTTTAAAGGCCTTTTAGTGTAATTCTGAAAATGTCCCCCTTCAAATGTCTTTTTAAATTTAATAATCTTTGCTGATTTTTGTCAAGTGAACATAAGAATAACATTTATATTGTTAATAATATATTTCGAGATGAACATATACGGGACTGAAGCAACTTAGGTTTACTTGAGTATCCATACATCGTTTTTTAGAAAAATGTCAAAATGTGAGCATCAAATAGGCTTTTGAGGAATGTTTATTTATAAATCTCTCAATCATCTATGTATTGCATTGCATTGGGCTATATATTTTGCCAAGAAATAAAACAACAAAAATTATGAAGTTTTGAATGTAAAACTATGCCTTTAAATATCTTCTTACTAAGACACATTATTGGGAGATATATAGACAATGCACAACTGATATTTATATTTTAATAATAATAATAATAATAATATATAATTATATCCAATTATTATAATACTGTTATAATGATCTCATTGATTTCTCAAGATTTTTTATGTTCATATCTAAGGCTTCACAGGGTTAACATAGTTTACAACTGGAAAATGTTTTTGAACAAGGGCAGAAATTAAGATTAACAGGACAGTATGTTTTAATAAAAATAATAAAATGTGCATGTACCTGCCAGGGCCAGCTGTTTGGACGGACATCCACACCCCCCACAACCCTCGATATAATAGGAGGGTAGGTGGGAAGCCCACATCCGTAAGCTGAGGTGAAACACAACAAATAATGTAATTGTTTAAAAATGCTAGAGAAGATTGATGCTCCATCTCCTGCATGTCATTTTCAGACTTCAAAAAAATAGTCAGTACTACAGTATATTATCAATCTTTAAAGGCTTCTTACCTCCAACAAACAGAACAGCCAGGACCACAAACTTCATCATGGTTGTATCTTGAATGTTTGCCCTCTCTGCTGGGGTTTATATACTGGCCAGTTCACTTTCAGTGTAATGTGTGACCACAGTTAAGTAATCGTTTGGAACAAATGTCCTTGACTGCTTTAGGAAAAACAAATAAAATAGCCCCCTTGATGGTTCTTTGGGTACACTTTGACTTTGATAATTCACAGGATATAATCTAATCATTTTAAAGTAATTTTTACCTGTTGGTTAAGGGGTTAAACATTTGTTGTGTTCTCACATTTAAACACCTATTATAGAGTTTCTCCTTTTTATTTGCAACAAAACTTTAGATAAGTGTATTCAAATGAAGACCATATTAAAAAGGCATTTTATAAAATATTTTTTAATATATATTTTCATAATAGCTATGAATGTATTCATAATTTCCCCTCACAAAACTCAGCTAAAAAATCAGATATTATGAAATATATAATTGTTGTTGTTTTTAAAGCACGACTGTGCACTAGGTGTTTCTGTTCATATCAGCATGTCATCTGTGCATTTCACAGGCTGCATTTTACGCTCTGGTCACTGGCATAACTTTAGTATTTGTTTTTTTAGTATTTATTTATTCAGTACAAAGGTAGTGAGAATACTGTCGGTGGATTGCTACATGAATCATGAAACTTGTATTTTTGGCTTTGCTTTTTGCTGTTTAGTTGACTGTTAGCAGAGATTCCTCCACATTGATTATCAATGTCCTTAATTGCACATAGATTCGAGTATAGGTACAGCCTAAATGTGTGAACGTTCCTCTGCAATGTGGGTTTAATGCACACTTGTTTATAATCTCTAGTCTTTGTCCTTGTTCGTGTTTATATTTTGATAGTTATTGTAAATTTATGAGCGCACATTTAATTTGTTTAGCGGTGTTTCCAATAATAGCTAGTTTCTAAAATCTGACTTAGCATGTAAAGTTGTCTTGAGGAACTTGAAAAATGTGACCCCTCTCTAAATAAAACACCACCCTGCCACTCACAGGGCTGTAATGGAAATGTCATTGAGTTATAAGACCTCACAGACACAACATGATCAATGTTATGAATTTTTTATGAAATACCATTAAAACAATGTTGTGTTCAAAGAGCTAAATCAAAAATGACATACATGTATTTGAACTGTGTATCTATTATGTTAACCCTTCTGTTTTGTTTAAAAACTGGGTACAGCTTCTCTGTTGGGGGTCAAATTTACCCACATTGGGTTCCACACAATTTGCTAAAAATCAGCAAAATGAAAAATACTAAAGGTTCATGTAAGGACATAAAAACTCTAATGTAGCTTGTCAGAGACTATAAAATGTGAGAAATGTAAGAAATGTTGTGGATCAATTTGACCCATATATTTTTCTTCAAAATTAGTTGCATAGACACACACACTAAAAAAAATTGATTTTTTTTTTTTTTTTTTTTGCCATGACTACTTGTGACTATTAGCACACTTAGGTAGTGTAAATAATATCTTACAGTATTTGTATTTAGTGTAACAGTCTAGTAAAGATAACAAACAATAAACTAACAAGCAAAAACAACCTTTGACAGACTTTTTTTTTTAACTGTAAAACTCCACCAGATTAAGGAAAAGTGAATTTTTCTTGGATGATTCAGAGGATGAGTCTCAATTTCGAATAAACTTTGAGTTTTAAAATTCTCACGTATTTCATATTTTAGTGTTTGACAAGCTACAATAAAGGTTTTCTGACTTTTTGGCAAATTTCATGGAAACCAATGGGGGTCAGTGTTGACACAAAAGGTAAGTAACAATTTTTGTACAGCCATTCCAAAACATATGTATGTGTTGAAACTTGCACATGCACATTCATGACCATTAATGAGAAATATTTACAGAATTTCATAAAAAAAAAAAAGGTCAAACTGACCCCACCACAGCAGGGTTTAGTTAATACTAACATATTAGTGTTAATAAATTTACACAACTATTTTATGTTTTTTAATATTTTTATTGTTCAAGACATGGATGACTGAAAACTCCTATTCCTGTGTGCTCTTTAATAGCTGGCCATGCTCTGTAAGAGATAACACCGAGATAACAAATGGAAAATATTAGTATTAGTTTCTATAATGATAAACACTGTCCAAAAGGACACGTAGCTTAATTTGTCTGTCAATAGCATGTTTGCTGTCATAAAACACTTACGCTGCTGATCCAGTCAATGTAGGCTGTGAAAATGTTGGACCTCTTGAGTATTAGGCAGGTATTTGGATTCATATGGGATAAAACACCATGGACTTCCCAAATACCATTGCTACCAGCACAATTTAGGGGGCCACCATTGTCACCCTGTTTTGTGTGACATAGAAGGTCAGCAATTTACCATTATGGAATAACATAACAGAAATATAATTGAAAATGGGTTACAGAGGACTCCTTTAGTGGAAATAAAACACTTATCAAACATTTTCCTTTTGAAAAACATTCAGTGTTGGCCGACTGATTAGTTCTGAAACATAAGAATATTTGTCTAATCTTCAATGTACATAAGTGCACTGTAATCAGTGGTTAAGTATTAGACATCAACATAAGCCACTTTCATCATGCCATTATCTCTTTACAGTACATGCAGCAACAACACCATCTCCACCAGCGCAGATCATTTTTTGTGTGACCCGAGAGCCCCACCAGTCAAATCTAGAGCAGGTGGTGTAATCCACCACACGCAGGACAGCCTGCTGCAGTGCACCAGAAATGGGACCACTGGCTAGTTAATGATATTGGAAAAAGAGGGTGAAAAAAATTCTAAGAAGAATTGCTCTCTAAAAAACTTTGTTCAAAACCATCAGCATTACTTACTGTTCTGACGTCCCCAACCAGTGACATAGCAGGGAGCATTGTGGGGCAGAGTATGCCCATCCGGCGGAAAACATGCAGGGCTGATAGTGTCACTTAGGGTTACAGGAGTCTGCAGTTTGATCAGGGCGATGTCATTACTGCGGCCCAGACACAACATAAAAATGAAGACAAGTACATTCTTTGCACAAAATTTTCATCCCATACACTTTTCATGAGACAAATATACGGACTACTGTGTGTGTGTAAATTCAGATGTTCAATAAAGTGGCCAAAGACTGAGATTTTAGTTCATTTGGTATCTGAGTTTACTAGAAATTACATAACCTTTGGTTTAAAAACTGAAGATGTACACAGAATAGTTGTACACATAGATGATGAACATATAATTGTTTCCAGCTATAAAAAACGTGAGCGTGGACTGTAATTGTGTTGTGCCTTCTCCATGACACATGCACAATAAGTTATGCAGACAACAGTGACTGTTTCTTTGCTGTTATGATCCTACTGTTATTTCTTAATTACCGTTTAGTTTTTATATATGTAAATATGCTGTAACCCTGCAACCTTCTCACTTGTGAAATGATTTCTACACCCCTGGTTAAGTATCCTCCATACCATTAATTGTTAGAATTCTAGCCAGGATGGAGAATGATCTTGCTAATGTAGATGATGATAGATCCACTCTCTTCCTCATACGTGTTATGTTTTCCCAGATGCATTCTGTAATTTAGGGAATTACTGCAGGAAAGACAAACCAAGCAAGTATCAACAAGTCATTGACAAAAGTACTGCGGTGGGCCCAATGTGTAGTAATCTTATAAACTCATAACACCATGGTACTTTGGAATATATCATATATATTTACATGGCACGGAGAGGTACTTCAAAGAATACCATAGTGTTATTTTATTTTTAACTATAGCTTCCTTTTAAGATCCTTAGCATA
Source organism: Tor tambroides (assembly GCA_021397915.2). Lineage (NCBI taxonomy): Eukaryota > Metazoa > Chordata > Actinopteri > Cypriniformes > Cyprinidae > Tor > Tor tambroides. Next base: position 57,435 of record JAFVLL020043656.1, read on the forward strand.
TATACTTTAATATCTCTAAAGTAGTTTTCCAGTAGAGAATTTCCTCTGTAAACTGATCTTTAGTCAGCTCTTAAAGTGCATCAGACAAATTAAGTCACCCTAACCCACAAAGCAAGAATTACTAGAGGCAGTGAGAAGCAGTCAAAACCCACTCTTTGGAAATGAGGGTGCCACCGCAATGGTGGTACCAGCTATCACCACTTCTGTACTGGAGGGAGATCTGGATGATAAAAGGATTAAGGAATCAGTTGTCTCAGCTGCTTTTCTTTGCAAGTGGTTTAATAGTGACACAGTTATTGTACACCATTTAAAATAATACATGTGCATCTACCTGCCAGGGCCAGCTGTGTGGATGTGCATGCAGGAGGGTAGGTGGGCTGCCCACATCCGTAAGCTGAGGTAAAAAAAAAAGAGAAGAATTTTGTATATATATATATATATATATATATATATTTTAGTTTAAATATCAAAGAGTCAAAGTCAAAAATATCAGGTTGATACAACTCTCCTTCTATTAACATGATTAACTGATAAATGCTTATAAATGAATAAATGAATAAAGATTAAATGAAAGAATAAATGAATATAAAAGAAAGTAAAACACAACACAAATATATGGTTGCTCTCTTGAAGCAAAACACACACAGTTTGCATTTGATGATCCTCACGATCCTTCAATGGTAAAGAAAAACCCTTATTAAAAGAAAGAAAATTTTTATCAATAGTTCATTATATTTATAAAAAATGCTTGTTACCTTGAAAAATATATTTAATACTTTTTTGAAAATTATGATTAAAGCGTGTACCTTCACATGTACTAAAGGTGTAAGAAAAAATGTTACTACTATTTACCTCAGCATGGTTTCAAGAAAAAAAAACATAAATAGTACATTGACTCACACATTCTACACTAGATTTAGTTACATTTTAAATATCCTTTAAAAAGATTTTTCCTTTTCTTTATTATGAACACTCTTATACTGTATGTCATTGACACAAATGCATTTTTATGATCATCAATAGTTATGTGACTGTCATTGTGGTTACCTTTAATAAAAAAATATTAATCAGACTATATTATCAGTCTTGAGGACTTCTTACCTCCAACAACGAGAACAGCCAAGAGCACAGACTTCATCATGTTTAAGCCAGTTCACTCTCAATTCATCTTTAGGAATGAATGATTGATTTAGAGAAAAACTAGTCAGAAAAAGTATCTCTCTGGTGCGCCTTGACCTTAATATTTCACAGGGTAGAGTCTAATCAAAATAATTTTGCTGTTGATTAACAGGTTGAAGGTTTGTTCTCACATTTAGTTTGACTGCAAAAGCACCTTTTTATAGTTTTTTTTATTCCTTTCATTTTCATGTATACTTCAGGTAAATATCTTCAGTCCAACCCACAATACAGTACATGGCACTCTACATTTTTAGTTTTTTTCTTCCACAAATTTATTTAAATCCTGAAACTTCACAACAGTAAAAAAAAATATCAACATCAAATATGCAGAAGCACAAAAAGCCATCTGGCTTTGGCAAGAGATTACTCTTCATATCAGCATGTCATCTGTGCATTTCACAGGCTGCATATATAATACCTTTAAGATAACTTATATTTTGGGATGTTTATCTACAAGGCTAAATGATACTGGGAATGCTATCAGTGCTTTGCTACAGGAAATGTAACTGGCCTGTATTGCTGTCCAGGTCCAGGTTAGTTATATAAATGACAGGTGTTTGCCTGTAACCACTGCAATCAGGCATCATGAAATTTGTGATCTTGGCTCTGTTCATTGCTGGCGGTAAGATGAACATTTGTCTACTTCAAACTCTAAAAAGAGCCGTTTTCTTATACTTTGGCTCCTAAGCTGTGGAATGAGCAGGAATATCTTTCACATTTCACATAGATATGCATTACAGCTAATGAACCTGAGCAGACATATAATTTATCACTGTGTGTGCATGTGTGTTGTCTTGAAACAGCCTACGGTTGTGGGCAGCCCACCTATAAACCTGTCGCCTCAAGGGTGGTGGGTGGAACTGATGTTAGACCAAACAGCTGGCCATGGCAGGTACTGTGAATATTGCACTGGAAAAAATAACAATTATTTTTTTGAAGTTTTTTTTAGAATATTTTACAAGAAATTACTTTTAATTAATTCAGTGTGTTACTATTTTTCGTGACTAATTGTGAAATTTACTAGCAATTTCTGAGTGAAAACTCTTTCTACACCATTTTGTCTTGCAAACACAGAAATATGTAATGATAATTCTGAAATCATTTTGACTGTATTACAAAATTCACTGAAAGGAGCTTCAGTTCAACACTCTTTACCTTCTCAATTTCAGGTGTCTCTCCAGTACCAGAGCGGCTCCAGCTTTTACCACACTTGTGGTGGCACCCTGATCGATAAGCAGTGGGTTTTGACTGCTGCTCACTGCATTGGGTGAGGTCAAGGATCAAAAGAATGCAATGAATGTTTCCATGAGTTGATCTACATTATGAGATGGACTAAAACTATGTCTTGAACTTCTGCCAAGCAGCAGCCGCACTTACAGAGTCTACGTGGGCAAGCACAACCTGGCACTCGGCAGTGAGTCTGGCTCTCTTGCCATCTCTCCTTCCAGGATTATAGTGCATGAGAACTGGGATTCCTACAATATCCGGTTGGTTCTCATCTCATTTTAATGTACGGGAACAAAAAGTCTAATCTGAGAGTGTGTTTTTGATATATTTGTGTGTTTTCCAGCAATGACATTGCCCTGATCAAGTTGTCGAGTCCAGTGACTTTCACTGACAAGATTTCACCTGCTTGCCTGCCTAGTTCCGGCAACATTCTGCCTCACAACTTCCCCTGTTACGTCACTGGCTGGGGACGCCTCTGGAGTAGGTGCCTTTCCACTGCTGTTTACTTATTTTCAAGCAAAAAATGTGTTTTCTTAAAGTGGTCCCTTTTGTCTTTCTCTCTCCTCAGCCAATGGCCCCATTGCTGATATCCTGCAGCAGGCTCTGCTCCCTGTTGTGGACTACAATACCTGCACTAGGTCTGACTGGTGGGGCAACCTTGTGACCAACCTCATGGTGTGCGCTGGTGGAGACGGAGTCGTATCCAGCTGCAATGTGGGTTTGACGCACGCTTTTTACTTATAAGTGTTTATATTTTGATATTCCATTATTAATAACCAGTATGTGTGAAAATGTACACTAATGATGTTACCTCACTTGTACAGGGTGATTCTGGTGGCCCTCTGAACTGCCAGAGAAGTGACGGCACCTGGGATGTTCACGGTATTGTGAGTTTTGGCTCCAGCTTGGGCTGCAACTACCCCAAGAAGCCCTCCGTCTTCACCCGTGTGTCTGGCTACATCTCCTGGATCAACAATGTGAGTATACTTTATAAACCTGTTGGTATTTTTCTGAACACATGCCATCTTTTCACATATCCTGTTGACATAAATTTAAGACATATTCAGATATTTAAACAAGCCTCTACTTTTTCAGGTGATGACCTCTTATTAAAGTGCGAAAGGTGTGGTTACCTCAAAATCATCAACAACAACAACAGCAACAACAACAAAATAAATGTGGAATCAATAAACAAATTTATACAAAAACTATTTTTGTCTGCTCTTGGCCTAAGAAACCATTAAAAAGCATTATTTTTCCACTTTTTTGTTATGGTTGTGTTTGTATTATTTGCTTAGATATTTTCCCAATTATATCTATTTTAGATAGTTCTTTTATGCTAGTCCAGTAACTAATTAAAGTTTGTAGATAAACTTTAATGTTAGCTTGTGGCATTTACATGTCAAACATGTGGTGTTTAAAACTACCCTTACAAAAATTAACCATGATTTTACAACAGTAAAAATGTAATAACCATGTTTTTTGGCGGATTGATTAGCCTACCATTTGTATAAGCACTGTTTTACTACAAATACCATGGTTAAACTAGTGTGTAGCAAAACCATAATTTGTGGTTACCACAGTTTAACTTTAGTAGCCTAAGCATGGATTTTTTGTTTTATTTGTGGTAAAAACATGGTTAATTTTCGTAAAGGTGTTACCTCGCACCACCAAAATAGCTACACTGACTTTCAGGCGACAGAAAATTACTGACAGAAATTCCTCTCGAAAAAAGTCTATAAAAAAAAAAATATATATATTTTTTTAATAGAACGAGATCAGCTGCATATTTTAAACAAAGAACTTGAATTCTTTCATTTATTTTGACAACGCGCCGCGAGCCAGGTTTCCACGGCGGGAGATTGACGTCTGTTCACCCAAACAGAACGGACTGCACGCTGGGTTGAAGGCGGTGCTCCAAGTTCCTTAACGTTACCATGACACTTGTACACAACCTATTTAGACAGCAAGAAACATGCCTATGAGCAGCCGGGTTGTACACAGTTCAAACAGATGAAAACTCATACTGGTGAGTTGTCAAGAAAATCATCGTAATCTGTGAATATGCTGGTACCTATTATATTTCTTGCAAGTAAGGTTATAAAAAGGACACGAATATGGAGACATGACTGCCAGTTTAACAGAAAGCGTCAGTGTACCTACATTCAGCGCTATATATATTATTGACCAGATTACAATTTGTATTTCGTCAGCAGGTTGAAATGAGGGGTTACCTCAAAACTTTAAACTGGGTGTTTAAACTCCAGCCTAAAAGCACCACTATAGGAAGACACAAAGACTCTGACCTCTGTCTACAGGTATTAAGCCTTATTCCTTCCCAGTGTGTCCACTCATTATGTACTCAGTTATTGATTCAACTTTTAGTTATTCATCATGATGAGATGATGATCTTATACTGAGTAGCCTATGACAACAGACAGTATGGACTCCTACTAGACATGTCACTAGAGAGGACATTCACACAAGTGTTTCACACATTCATTGTGTTTCTCATCTCATCTGCTCAGAATAGTGGGGTGGATGAATGTCATGCTACTATTGACTGGTGTGAAGCAGACGGCTGTTATGTTATCCGTGACTTAAACTCTGCCCACGGGACCTACGTCAATGACTGCCGGATACACAATGCCACTGTGCGTCTCTCTCCGGGGGACCAGCTTCACTTTGGCTACGGAGGATCAACCTATGAGCTCTGCATTGACAGCAAGAAATCAGTAAAATATATGTGTTTCAACAGATAAATGATATTGTGTATATTCGTTGATATTTTTTCAGTAGCATTTTTTATTGACTTAAGTTCAAGTTCAAAGACACAGAAAATATGGTAATTAATTATCATAAATGAGACCTGCAATGCACAGATTCAAATTGATATGAAATTATATGATATTATCCTCTATAATACATAACATTATCAATCTAACCTTTATATAAATTATACAAAAAGTTTTGTCTCACTCCCAAACAGTTTCCTCTTCTGGCTGCCCAGTCTCCCATTCCCCAGGCCTGGGTACGAGCTCGGACCCCTTCTGTTTCACCCCATCCTCCCACCAGACCTCGCCCCATGAGTGCTGGATCTAAACGGGGGCAAAATGCACCTGATCGCAAAACCCAATCTAGCAGACCTGGTAAAGACTTTTCAGCACACAATTTGTTTTTTTTTTGTCAGTCAAAATTGAATATTACCTCATTATTACCTTTTTTATTATCCCAAGTAGAAAGAAAATGGTTAAAAATAAACTATAATAGTACAATATATTTCTAATTCTAAAATAACTCTGTGCCAAACTGATGGGAAAGTGAATAATATATAATAATATAATATAATTTATTTTAGATTATTTTTGTGAATTTTAATTTTTTGCAGGAAGCTGGAGTGGTAACACAGGGAGAGCCTGTTATCTTAGAAATAAGACTCAGCCTAACAATTCTCAAAGCATTCACGTCTTGCCAGTGGAGGAGGTGAGTTCAACATCCTATTAAAAACATGTTAGTCTCCCTTTGCTGGACCATTCATGCTATTGTTATGCCATCTTGTAGAGCTAAAAGGCTTAAACAACACACTGACAACTGTGTTCTTTCTCAGGAGGAGAGGCTGCGTCGGCTTGGAGATGGACACGTTCATGTGTCTGTGTGCTTTGAGGATGAGTCCCAAAGGAAGGATGATGCGATCGTGGCCCTGAAGGAGGAAGTGTCAGCTCTCAGGCTCCAGCTGTCTCAGAAGAAGCAGGGTGATCCAGATGTCACACACAGACTTCGCTGCCTGGAGAATGACATCAAAGAGAAGAAAGATCAGATACAACAGCTAAAGGAGCAGGTGTGGTATTACAGTCTCCTTTGTTACTTTACATTTTACATTATTTACAGTTTTGTGACTGTGATGGGTAAGGCAACAGCTTCAGGAGCTGAAGACTGTGGCTACAAAGTCCTACCTGGGTCATCCTGAAGGGGTGTATGAAGAGACCTTCTGCAACCACGTGCTAGCAGCAGATTCATTGTCATACACAAATACAAAAGTTGCAGGTCTGATTTCATGATACAACCCAAATAAAGTGCACTTTTTCTTGCCATTTGAGTTTTTTTACAACATACTTCATATTGCAGCACAGTATAAATTTACATATGGTAAATCTGTGATGAAGAAACACAATGTGTTGTCTCCATCTCAAAAAAGAAACAGAAAATTTCATTTACACACTGCAATGACTCAGGTAGGACTTTGACTCACAATCTGGAGTGCTACAGGCTGAAGTCTTTGGGGCCGTTCACGCAGAATGTGGATTGGGGGAAAAATGCAAGGTATAGAGACATATTTTTTTTTAAAAGTTGATGGAAAAGTACCACAGTGATTAAAGTTTCATTATTTATTTTGATGAAGACGTTTCTTCTCTCTTGGAAATCCTTCAGAAATCTTTCACATGCTAATTAATTAATACCATAACTGCTTTGACTCTTTAATGGATGTAGATGCTGGAACTTCAGAGATGTTCTGGAGAGATGCTAGGACAGGCTGTGACAGAGAGAGATCAGAGGATCAGCAATCTTTTAGAACAGATGGATAAATTGAGGAATGAAAAGAATTCATCTGCAGGTATGAGGATGATAATATCTATCTATCTATCTATCTATCTATCTATCTATCTATCTATATCTATCTATCTATCTATCTATCTATCTATCTATCTATCTATCATCTATCTATCTATCTATCTATCTATCTATCTGTCTATATAGAGAGAGAGATATTCACATTACTGTAATGCAGAAAAATTATGATAAATTATATTGATCATTTACTTTGAGATATAATATGATATTATTATATATACATTTGTATGTATAAAAGTACAGTTTTAAACATATATAGTATTATTATTTTTATACTTTCTTTAATATACAGTTCAAACGTTTGGAGTGTTTAAGATTTTTTATAAAAAAAAGTATGCTATTACACAGCAAGAATGCATTATATTGATCAAAACTGATCAAAATTAAAGACATTTATAATATAATATAATATAATATATTCATTAATTTAGCTTTATATTCATTAAATAATTCTGAAAAAAAACATCACATTTTTGCGGAAAAAAATCAACATGAGAAATGTTTCTTGCACACCAAATCAGCATATTAGAATGATTTCTGAAGGATCATGTGGCACTGAAGACTGGAGTAATGCTTTGTCATCCAGGAATAAATTACATTTTACAATTTAAAATAGTTATTTTAAATTGAAATAACATTTCACAATATTACTGTTTTATTGTATTTATGATCAAATAAATGTAGCCTTGGTGAGTTCTTTCAAAAATAGTAAAAAAAAAACTTACCTGCTCCAAACTTTTGATCATTTGTGTAATACTGAGATGAATTTTTATATTGTTGTAGTGGAATTATCAATAGCATATTGCATACTGGCACCATACTTTTAGATCTGAGCAGTTAGTTATTTTGTGTTTTATTTCATTTTTTTCTTTATTTAGCGTTGGTTGCCAGTTTGAAGAAAGATGTGTCTGCTCGAGAGAAACAAGCTCTTAAACTAACAGCTGAGGTGGACAAGCTCAGACAAGACATCAGACACAAAGATGCCAAGCTCACAAGCATGATAGACAAGGTTCCAACATCCCTCCCTTTCTACAGCCATTGAGCTCTGTAGATGTTTTAATGATGCTGTTTTAAAATGTTTTATCAATACAAGATAACTATTTCTTTTGTTTGGTGTTGTTTTAAAAGCTAAACGACACTCAGAAGCATCAGACTGAGCTACATGCCAGACAGAGTGAAGTAGAATCGCTCAAGAAAGTGAGTATGTGTTGTTTCCCTCACACCCAGTCCTGATCTCCAGGTGATTTAATAAACATACAGCCTCTTAGACACAACGACCCAGGTGGGACTTGAACCCACAATCCCCAGCTCCGGAGGCTGATGCCTTATCCATTAGGCCACTGGGCCAGGCAAATACAGCTTATGAAATCTGGTGTCTGTTCTTCATGTGAGATGTGTGCTACAGGAACAGGCTTCTCTGCTGACAGAGATAGATAGACTGAAGCAGCTTCATCAGCAGACGCAGCAGAGAGAACAGAGAGTTCAAGAAGAACTCAAACACACCCAGTCAAGGGTGAGTGAGCTCAAGACAGCAACAACAGTCTGGTAAGATGACTACTCTGGTATCTATTACGCTAACATTTCTGAAATTTCTTCAAAGTTTGACAGTTTTCGTGACCGGATTGTCAAGACTGTGCATGTTTCTGTCAAAGAATCAGACCAAAAGGTAAGAAAACATTTCAAGCTAATCAGAAGCCAAGTTTACATCCAGGGATTGTTTTGCAAAAAAGCTGTCAACGGTATAGAGATGGAAATGATAATTATCAATACATTTTTACAAATGTCAACAAAATCTTTTTCATTTAAATTTAGACAATGTTGCGGAAAACTAGTTTGGAAGCATGTTTTAAGCACCTCTAAACGCAGACTGAGCCTTGTTTCTCCCAAGATTTTTTTCTCCTCTACTGTCACCTGAAGATATTTAATATTCAGCAATATTATTGATTTAATGGCACTGACACTATCAGATGAGAACAAAATTTTAACATAATTGAGCTAGATAATGACACTAGCTTTGCAAAATCAACACTGTTACTGAACTGAATTAAATCAGCATTAAACCGACTTGAGCTGAATAATGACACTGTTATCTTTTGTAGAGCTGCTTTATACAGCTTCATTTAAATTCATTTCTTGATTGAAGAATTTTACAACATTAGCTGTTATTTTCCTGTTTGATTAATGTTGCTGCTTTGAAATAATTAATGTGCTTTGAAATGAATGTGACTTAACTTGAACTCAAAAATCAGATATAGTCAGGTGGACCACATTTATGATATCTTTGTGGTGCTTTTTTGTCATTTTTATAGCTTGCCAGCTTCAGTCCATATTCTGTCATTATATTGAAAAGAGTTGCCAGGATATTCAAAAATTCACTGGTTTGGACAGACATGCTGGTGAGAAAACTGTGCCAAAATTTCATTGTTGGATGTACTTTTTTTTATATTTGTTTTTATTTTGCAGGTGTTGGACTGTTTAATGGAGCTAATGGAACAGATGGAGATGTACAAAACAAAAGTGCATGACTTTGAAATGAAACTCAAAGAGGAAGCTCACACACAGAGGGAAATGTTGGATGAGACCCAGAAATTTAGAGCCAGACTGCAAGAATGTCAGGTATTAGTAGGTGGAAGCATTGATTATGCCATGTAATGTTGTATATTTGTGTTTCAGCATTGCACAGTATGTTGCACAGGTATATAATATCTCTTTCCATTTGTATATAGAGACGAGTACAAGATGCATGCGTTGCGGACAAAGTTCTGATGGAAATATCTGGGCTGCAGGACATGTATTTGAGTCCTGCACTCAGCTGGATTCAGGACCATTCACTTTCTATACTGAACCTCCTGTACAGAGTACTGCAGAATGCTGCTCAGAGCTTACAGACAGCAGGGGTTGATGTGTCATTGAAGACTGGAGGTAAGAAATAGAAAGTTTAGAGAGATTTAGGAGAACTGGGTCTGACAAGAATAGAAGTGATACTGCTTTCAGTAGTACAGGATTACAAATTAAGTTGAAATGTTAAATGTAAATTTCAGGGCATTTTACAGAAAAGTAGTCTGAATTATTGTTATTATTTGTTTTGTCTAGGAGTATCAGGTGCCTTACAGATTTTGTGCCAGGACCACATGGACGTCCAATCCGAGCTAAGGAAACTAAAGGTATTACAGCAAAGTATTTCAAAATCAGTGAAAGAATCAGAAAGTGATTCTAAAGAAACATGTCTTTCTTTCCTGCACTGAAGTCAGAGATGGAGAAGCTTCAGGAGACAGAGATTCAGAGGAGAGATCTTCACAGCAGGCTGGAGTTCATGCAAAAGCAGTTTGAGATGGAGAAACTTCAGGTGCTGTTGTCTTTCTAAAAACACCAAGTCAAATTAAACTCATTTCATTTAGTCTCTGAGGCATAGACCTCTTGAGAGATGATCTCAATTAGATTGTCATTTAGCTTTTTCAGTTTTTATAATTATAGATAAAACATCCTGGTTCCAATGGATTTTGTATATTAATGAAAGTATTTCAGAGAACTGATTCCAAGCTGATGGACTAGATTCATTTCATGAATTGAGCTCACTATAAAATTTTGTTTCACTGAAGTTTCTCCTGACCTTTGAGCTGTTATTGATTCAGGCAGCAGAGGGACAGAGAGAGATGAAAAACACACTAATGCGACAGCTGGAAGAGGTCATGGCTGATCTACAGTCAGAGAGACAAACTGAGGTGAGTTAAAACTAAGAATTGAATTTATCTTCTTAAATGAATTACAATTGACCTCAACTCACAACACATGCTTCATATCTATATTTGATCTGGTTTCTAAGGGCCTAGTTGCCAAATATTTACCCATATGTGTTAATTCCCAGCACATAACCATATGGTTTATTTGCTTCTACCCTTTTGACACATTAGAAAGTCCATTTCTGCCACATATGAAAAAAATGGTTTGGTGAATAATAAAGATGACAAAATAAGTTGACTAAGACAATCATAATTATGACATAAAATCACATTTTATATAATAAATATGACTTTTAAAGACACAATTATCTCATATTTGTGACTTTTATCTCATAATTATGCCGTTTATGTAAATTTACATTTTATCTCATAATTATGACTTTTTATGTCATAATTTTAATGTTCCATCTCATAATTGTTTCTTAATATCTCATAATTTTACTTTTTCCCAGTTTTCAGCACATGGCCATATTGGTTATCGCTGATATTATGAGATAAAAGTCAAATTACGCCATAAAAATTCTTGATTATGAGATAAGTTATAACTATGAGATAAAAGTCAAATTATGAGATAAAGTCATAACAAAATTTGTCTTGTTTTGTATTATAATTATATATTTTTTCATAAATCAGAGATTTCATCTCAGAATTATGACTTAGTAACTAATGATTTCCACTTTTTATGTCACAGTTATGACGTTTTATCTCATAATTATGATTTACCAAAGCATGATGTGTTTTTTTCTTATGTGGCGGAAATGGGCTTCCATAGGATACAGAACCACACTATGTAAGTTGTTCAACTCCATGACTGTCACTTTATTACCTTCCAAGAGTGCCTTGCGCAATGAGATTGAGACACGCAAGGCTGAGTGGCAAACCAAGATGGAAGAAGCCAAGATACGAGAGGCAGAGCTGAAAGAAACGCTGCGTGAATTACATCTCAAAGAGAAGGAGAGGAGTGAGAAGATGAAGCAGTGTGAGGAAAGAGAGGCAGAGGCCCTGCAGAGAGGAGCTGAAGAGGAGAGAAAGAAACACAGGGTTGAGGTAGAGGAGTACAGGGAGCAGGTGCTACAACATGCATACACCATTGTTGCCATGGAGACACGAATAAACAAAGCTCAGCAGAGTGAGGAAAGATGGAAAGAGATGGAGGAGGAGAGAGACTCACTGAAGGAGCAACTCAAAGGTGAGCACAGCCTCTCATAAACATCCAAAAATAACTGAACTGAAACTAAATTTAAAGAAATAAATTTAAAACAAAGAAACATTATGATTTAAAATGAATAAGAAGTATTGGCTTATACAAGAAATATAAGAAATTAGCTTATATAGAAACCAGTTTTACTTTTTTTTGATATACTGCAGTTTCGTATGTTACCTGTTGAGGGCAGCTTCTCAACAGCCTTAGGTTCCTAATTAAAACTAATTTGTGCAACAGATTTTACGTGCCCTACATATGTGTTCTGTGTTCATTATCATGTTTACCCTTGTTGTACTTGTCCCACAGAGGTGCTCGGTAGGCTGGAGGGCTTTGAAAGCAACAGGACATCTTACACATCAGAAAAACAACAGGAACCGGATCAAACCATAACATCCCTCCGGTATAATAAAGCTCTCATGAATACCATCACTGCATTACCCATCATTCAAAATCTATGTTATATATTTTTATGGTAAATATTTCACCCATTTAGCCAGTAGGCCTGCTTCGGAAACCAGTTGCAACAGCTCTGGGCGTATATAAGATTGTAGCTTAGCGATTTATTTATTGCATAAGTTACCGTGTAAACCGATTCCCTTACTCTGTCATTACATTCACTGTGAGAAGGATAATATCCATACACTGTGCTCTTGTTAATGAATAATGCATGAGGTTCATTATTTATTCATGCATTATTTATGAAAGTCTTGCTTAATAACTAATTACACAGTCCATGTCTCTCTCTTTAAGTCATCTCGTAGATCAGGCACTGTTAAATTGTAGCTGCAAATATGTCTCTTTTTCTACTCCCTTACATTTTTACTATACAATTACTGTCAAAATGCTAAAATCTCCTAAATTATAATTATAACCACAGACAATGTGTACATGCTTTTTTTTAATTATTCATTTCGTGATAGTTTTCATTAAAAATTATCCAGAGTGTTCATGATTTTCATTAAACAATCTATACCGTACTCAAACTGTATTCAGAATAAGAATGTTTTTAATTGGTCCTGCAGGGCATCTCTAGTCTCATCCCAACAGGAAGTGGTCAGTCAGAGTGGGATCATCAATGCCCTAAGTCGTGACTTGGCCCAGGCTCATGCTCGGCTCTCTGATATGACAGGTGCTGCACAATTAATACAATACGAGATCAATATGTTGTATTTTTTGTGTTTCTGAGCATGTGTCTCTCTGTGTAGGAGAACTTAGTGAACAGCAGAAGTTAGAGTTGGAAAGTCATAAAGCTTTGGTGGTAGACCAGAAGATTCAACTGAGCATGCTCACACAAAAGCTAACCATGATGTCACAACTAGTGCAACAGAAAGATGAAGAAACAAAGAAACTGGGAGAAAAACTGAGGTATGACACAGTACAATGGGCTCACAAAAAACCGGACATAAATTGATGCATTAAATTATTTTTGTTAGACAAACCGAAGAGGATTTGAAAAGTAAAGCAGCAGCATACAGAGAGATGGAGAACACAAGCCTTGTTCCACTTCAAACCTCAAGAAACACTGAAGTGAGTTTGCCACCAAACCAGACAATCATTTATCTAAATGATTTATCACTTTTGACATGTAGAGGATGAATACAGTTTCTTTGTTTGTTTTTTTCTGAGTAGAAAACTGATTGAATGATAACAGGATATTGAAACAGATTCGCTGAATGAGTCCCATTGAGGCACAAAATGTGCCTAAAATTTTTATTCATCAAAGAATCCTGAAAATAATATTTACCAGCACAACTGTTTTCATCATGAATCATAAGAAACATTTCTTGAGCACCAAAATCAGCATATTTGAATGATTTCTGAAGGATCATGTGACTGAAGAGCTTTGCCATGTAAAATATACAGTATTAAAATAGAAAACAGTTATTCTAAATTGTAATAATATTTCACAATATTACTGAAAAAATGTAGCCTTGATAAGAGGCTTCTTTCAGAAACAAACAAAAAAGTCTTAAAAAGTTTTACCGACCCCCAATTTTTTGAACACTAGTGTACATTCGTTAGAAAAAATGGGCAACAAAGAAAGCAAGGAGTCGCACAAACACACACACACATAAATCACAAACGGACACTTTGCTAACTGTTATGTGAATGTTGTTTTCTCAGGATGTGGCACTCATGACAGCTCCTAATGATGTCATCAATCAGGGGTCAAAACACAAAGGTCATCGCCGCGAGGAAGCGATTCTTCAACAGCAGGAAGGTTTGCGTGACATGCGAGAGCGAATCAGAGCTCTTGAACAGAAGTGGCCTAGCAGTGAGTCTTATAATCTCTTATAACTAATGATCAAACCTTTGAATCTGGCGATCCTTATGTGATCAAATTCAGGCCAACATTAACCTACATTGTCACTTTTGTTCTGTCCTGTTTACAGAGCGTCTGTCTCAGCAGGGGGAGCCAGAGAAACAGGGTCAGATGAAGACTCAGAGACTTCAGAGATCTGCAGCTCGGAGAGGATCCGTCAGTTCTGTGGTATTCGCTTTACACATTCAGATTTACATACTGAATAAGAATATTTTATTGCAAAATTAGACTAAACATATCAGTCAACACTTTATGACAGCAGAGGAAAAAATATTCTTAATATTAAACCATAAAGAAAAGCACTGTAGAGCAAGAACAAGAACATTATCATCTGTTTCATGAACTTATAAATATATAAATGGTCTCAGACTTTCGTATGTGTATGTTACTGTAAAGTGTGTTATTTATGTGCCTATTCGATTCACGCAGATTGGTTTTGCGTTCCCTGAAGCGCTGACCGAGGCAGCACGAGAGCGTACAGCCAGACTGGACATGTCTGATGCTCTGGAGCTCAGTGAGAGAACAGTGAGTGCAGTACGCATTCAAACTAAATTGTGTGAAACATGCATCTGTGGCCCTGAGATTGTGCTCTATTTTGAGTTTGCTTTTGTGAATCATTAATGAATCATTATTTTTGGTCTTTGGTTTAGTACCTGGAGCTAGCGCGAGTGCTGCGTGAGGCTCTGGAGCTAAGCGACGGTGAGCTGTCAGGCTGTGCAAGTTTAAAGCACCTACCTCCCGACGAGAGACAGCACATAGTCTCTATGAGACAAACAGACCTGGAGTTTGTGAGAACCCGCCTTGATCTACAGAACAGACAAAGCCAACAACAAGAACTACTGCTGCAGGAGAACCAGAGAGAGATACACACACTCAGGTGCAAACAAAAAAAAGCACACACTCATGACAAATAATTCCATTCCTCTTTCTCACTGTTTCATAATTTTATATTAAGATATTAAGAAAAGACACTATAAACTCCCTCTCTTCCTTTTTAGAGTGTTTCATGTCAAAAAAATAATATAACATAACACAATGCATATTATATTTAATATACATTTGTATATACATTTTTATAGTTGTATAATGTATTATGTTAAATTAACAATAATATAACATAAAATGATGCATATTATTATTTTATATTATAATATTAATAAGATTTGATTAATAAGATTAATAAGATAAAAATTAAAAACTACCTCTCTTCCTCAGTATTCAGTGGACTTTCAATACATTTTTAGTGTTTGCTGTCAAAAACAATGCATGTTATTATATTATATTATATTTATTGTACATGTTCAATACATTTTTAGAGTTTTAATAGTATAATAATATAGCAAACAATTATTATTTTATATTGTAATATTGGTAACACTTTATTAAGAAAAAAACTATGAACTCCCTCTCTTCCTCAGTATTTAGGTGGATTTTCAATATATTTTTATTGTTACATTACATGTTCAAAAAATAAGAAAAAAACAAATAATACATATTATATTATATTGTATTGTATTGTATTGCATTGCATTGCATTGTATTATATTATTTTATATTATAATATATGTTCGAAAAATAAGATAAAACAAATAATGCATATTATATTATATTATATTATATTATATTATATTATATTATATTATACTGATGATACAACTATCTAACAACTATCTTTCAGAGAGAGCCAGGTGCTGGGGTTCCAGATGCAGGCTGAGATTGAGAGTGCGAAGGCAGAACTGGAGACTCAGAGACAAGAGACAGAACAGCTTCAGCAGGCTCTACAGGACAGCATCAACCAGCTGCAGAGAAACCAGCAGGAACGCAGTGTTATCAACAGAAATAATAGGGTATCAGACATACAAGCTCACGTAGAAAGTGAGAAAGTCTGACTGACACCAACTTTGTGATAGAGAGAAAAAATAAAACATCAAAAAATTGCTCTTTCCCTGAACAAACTTGCATGCGGCTTGCAATTCTGACTTGCAGACAAACAATTCTGACTTGTCCCTTAGTTGGTAAAAACAAACAATCTGACAAAATACTTTTACTCACAAATTAACTGATTACTTTGCCTATTTAAAGACATGATAAGTCAGTATTTTTAACATTTTAGTCATACTGTCTCCTGTCTCTCTATAGAGAGCTATCTTCATAAGGTTCGTAGTTCACCCAGTGCCGTCTATAATAAACACTTTCTCTACAGAGCCTTAGTACAGAGAGAACGGACAGAAAGAGTGGAAGAGTGGCCCATCACAACTGTATACCAAATGAAAGCTATGAAAAGGTATGTGGCAGTGGCAACAGTGGATTGGTTTTGAATCAGTGCCCCGATGCAAGAGTGTGTGTGTTTGATCTCCAGAACATATGTAAGGTCTAAATCTATGCTGTCTGCCACAGGCTGCCTGGGGTTTTACCGAGAAACTCCACACTGTGCAATTAATAGATTTTTCAGCAGCACCACCAAATTTGCTCTTTCCTGAGCTCATAATCTCACTGCTATAAATGGAGTATGAATCTGTTCCTGTTCGTTTGATGTTAGACCTATTAAAAAACAGCACAGACAAAATACAAGAATGCATCTTTTTAATACTTTCGTCTGCCACAATAATGTTATGAATTTGAATTATCTCCATTTGGGGGCTTTTCTTAGCAAATATTCATTAAAAAAATGGATATGTCATGCATAATTAATTTTATTGAAATGAGCCCTATTGACAGCCCTATTTTTTACTGTGTGTGTGTGTTCGTAGACCCCAGCAGTGAAGAAACGGACCTTACAGATGAGACTGAAAAGGAGAGAGAGTGATCTGGATAATCTAAAGAAAGAAATGGGGCAGAAACAGCCGATCTGCTCAATGGTCTCTGATTTGGCCAATCCTCTGCAAGCTCCCGAGAGCTCACAACACCCCCTGCTCACTGAGGCCCACTGAAATGAACACCGCTAAAGAGCATGTTGAATTATGTTATAATAATAATAATAATAATAAATGTTATAATATTTCTTAATTCTTGTCATTTCATTACATATATATCATATGAATCTATCTATCTATCTATGAAGAGTTCAGATGTGAAAGCCTTTAAGTGCAGTTTGAAATTATCTTCTAAAATGAGCATTTTTATCAGGCACTTATGTTTATGTTCAGTTTTTTCACTTTAATGGCAATGACAAGAACCTATTCATTGCCATTTAAGTAAAATTACTGAACCTACACATAGGAGCCTGATAAAATGCTCATTTTAGAAGACATTTTCAAAAAACACTTAGAGGCTTCTGAACTCTTCATATATATATATATATATATATATATATATATATATATATAAACAGTCACATGTCGCCGCCTTCTGACGAAATATAACCTGCAGAAAGATTATATATATATAAAAACAGTACATAAATATATATACATAAAAACAGTCACATGTCGCCTCCTTCTGACGAAATATAACCTCCTGAATATATATATAGATATAGATATATATATATATATATATATATATATATATATATATATATATATATATATATATAATCTTTCTGCAGGTTATATTTCGTCAGAAGGAGGCGACATGTGACTGTTTTTATGAGTGAGTCATTTGAATCATTCATTCGACCGATTCATTCACAAACACGAATTCATTCATGAACGTAACAAGTAACTGCTGCCTTTATGAGTGAGCCACCGAATCATTTCCTCAACCGATTCGTTCAAAAATGCAGATTAATCCCTGACTAAAACATGTCTGTGTTTATTATGAGTGAGTCATTAAATCATTCTGGTTCAAAAATGATAATTCATTCAGGAAGTAAACACATTTACTGTGTGGTGCAAGAGACAAGTAAGGATTGCTGTTGCTTTGACACTGTTTTCTTTGACGGAGGAAAAACAGACAAGTGTCTAAAATGTAAGTTACTCAATATTAACTTATTGTTTATTGAACTGTTGTGTATAAATACAAACACATAGCTTATGGACTGCCATAAATACCAAGCAGTATGTCCTCAGCTAGTCTGCACCCACTTCCAGATTCCAGTGTAACAAACATGAGTTTCATTAAAGATACATTTAATATTAATATTAATTAATATATTTCTATTTATATCACTCAGCATTGGCAACTATATGGTGGTTTGGAATTATATCAATATGTCACCACCAGTAAATCTCTACATATCTCATTTTAAAGACATATAATATCTGAGGTATTAAAAGACATTCCTATTCCCAGTTATACGAAAGAGTGCAAAAATCTGGTGTTTAACAACAAACATGCCTTTGGATTTAACATTAATCCACTGTGTGGGATCATTTCCCAGCTGTTCTCCACACATAGTCTCTTTTCTAAGGAAGAATTACCTTAGTAATTTTTGTTCCTCACATCTGTTCCTCATTTACAGAGCCATCTGAAAACAGGGTAGAGATTCAGAAAAAACGGTGATGTATTACGTTAATTAAATACATTCAGTGCTGTGTAGACAGGGTAAGTCTCTCCTCATAGTTTTGTCTGAATTACTGTCACACAACTCTGTTTGCTTGTTGTGGGTAGAGGAGAATAGAAGAACATAATGGACAGTTTTCAATAAAGGAAGGCTCCTGGAAGTGATCATTAAATTTCATTATACAAGCAGATAGGATCACATGAATCCATCTGAAGCACCCAATTTACATTATCTATATTTGTTGACTTTTTTTCTTTGAATGTAGAATCGGATTATCAGCAAAATACCAGTGGCCCCACGTAATATTTGAAATGATCCTCATCTTCCTCATTAGTGCTGATCACTATATGAAGTGGGTGGATGAATTCCAGCTGGCATCTGCTCCATTCAGACTGCTGGCATCAATCCAGCCCATTAAAAGATCAAGAGAGAAAAATCAGTTCAGTTATTGAAAGAGGGACCAATTCTTTGTTCATGGTAATTCAAATAGTACAAGCTATGCTGTGCTCCCCAAACTGTCTCCTTTGATTAGAGACTGCTTCCCTGTGGCAAAATGTTGGTATTGCATTATCAGCTGGTATTATAGAGGTTGATTCCTGTAACTGTAAATACAGCGGCCCAAAAAGCCCAATATAGTGTCAAATATAGTGAGACTTTACTATATAGTTTATCTTGGGACTAAATGGTTAACAGTTTGATTTTTTTTTTCAGTTGCAGAGCAGAGCAGGCTCACGTAAATGTAGTTTTTGAGGTCACTGTATGTGTTTGAACATTTAAGTGTTTTAAATCAGTAGGGTTTTAAAATGTTTTTAAAAGAAGTCTGTTCTGCTCACCAAGACTGCATTTATTTGATTCAAAATACATAAAAACTGTAATACTGTAATTTTTATTTAATTTAATTTTTTACACCGTAAAATAACCGTTTTCTATTTAAATATAATTTTAAATGCAATTTATTCCTGTGATGGCAAAGCTGAATTTTCAGCATCATTACTCCAGTCTTCAGTGTCACATGATCCTTCAGAAGTCATTCTAAAATGCTGATTTGCAGCTCAAGAAGCATTTATTATTATTATCAATGTCAAAAACATTTTTTCAGTATTCTTTGATGAATAGAAATTTACCTGAAAAAGAAAGATTTTGCAACATTATAAATGTCTTTACTGTTAATTTTTGGTCAAGTCAGGGTAGGTTACGCACTGGAAAAATGATATTATAAGGCATCATCTGTTTTTGTCATTGTTATCCATTGTTGGCTGTGTTTCTTTGACTGGGTGTTCTGTGTATACATACATTCATGTACATCCAGAATCTAACGTCTGATGTTTTTATCGCATAGCCATAGCCTGTATAAAGACACTGACAGCATCCTACATCACAGATAGCCTCTGCTGAGGAGACTATAAAGGCAACTGAGTGCTGATGGACCATTTCATCAAAAGCTATTCTATCATTCACAGATATCCGGCGCTCCCCTGAGAGAGATCGGAAAGTGTAGGCATTTTCCCATCCTCTCCCCTCATGAAAATGCTGATGATTTCATGAAGGAGAATGACAGAAGCACTCTGAGAGGGTCCATAAATAGCAGTGGGTAGTGAGGTTGATGGGCCTAGCCAGGAGTAGGGATGGATTCCTTAATGACCAAAATAAATGGCCACTCAATCCATCCACAAACACAGTTTGTCTTCACCTGAATTCCCCTCTGACAGCCTGTCCTCCCTAAACAAATGTTCACTTCTGATGTAGTATGCCACGCTCTAAATTTATTGTGTGGTGTGGAGTTGGTCTGTCCTGTCATAGACGTATCATTCCTGCAGGTGGCACCACATACAGTAACACACAGATGTCACTGACACTCTTATAATGTGAAAAACTCTGAAAAGTTAATGTCATTTATTCTACTGCATATTAATTCAGCTGAATACGTTTGATTTTGGATTCTAAATGTGTTATATATTTCAGTCATTCACTCCACCAGTGCCAATTCTGCTTTGTGTCACGAGCCTCAAGCACATCGTGCTACACATACGGCACAGTTTTTGGTTCATTTTTGGTCCATAACATTTCATAATTATTTAATTTTATCACATTATGATTATATGTGTCTATTCATCGGAGTACTGATATAGAGTCAGTCTGTGCATTAGTGATGGGGATTTTTCTGTGAATCTTTCTGTGCATCATTTTGCCAGTAGGTGAATTTTATGAGTGAGTTATTTGAACCATTCATTCAACTGATTTGTTTACAACAGGGCTGTCCAAACTCGGTCCTGTAGGGCGAGATAGGTATAAACGGAGGTCGGAGCCAGCTCCAAATGGGTTGGGCTTTGTTAATATGCCCTACACCAAACCCAACCCTAAACCTACCCTCCCACTTGGAGCTGCCCAACCTACTTGTGGCATAAGTTCCTCCCACTTGGAGGTAAGTTCCTCCCACTTGGAGGTCTCCGGGCTGCAGCGATATATACAGGTGCTGGTCATATAATTAGAATATCATCAAAAAGTTGATTTATTTCACTAATTCCATTCAAAAAGTGACACTTGTATAATGTATACATTCATTCCACACAGACTGATATATTTCAAGTGTTTATTTCTTTTAATTTTGATGATTATAACTGACAACTAATGAAA
>JAFVLL020043657.1:0-36834 GCA_021397915.2 Tor tambroides
AAATTTCATCATTTTCCTATGTTCCGTTCATAGGGCTGCCATAGACTCCCATTGGACGAAAAGAAGAAGAAGAAGAAGAAGAAGAAGAAGAAGAATAAAACATACAATTACAATAGGGGCTACAGCCCATTCTGGGCTTGGCCCCTAATAAAACATACAGATACAATAGGGGCTACAGCCCATTCTGGGCTTGGCCCCTAATAAAGAAAACATACAATTACAATAGGGGCTACAGCCCATTCTGGGCTTGGCCCCTAATGATAAATATTTGAGACAATGCACCAGTGGCTGAATTGGTCTAGTGATAAATCTGTCAACTGTTCTGAGCTTCTTTCCATTTAAATTGAAGAGAGTTATCTGTATAGACACTCTTATTTAGTATTGTGGTAGTATAATAAGATATTGATAAATAATAAAACAAACACTTATGTGTTAGAATGTAAGCATATGAGTAATCATAGAGCATATTCTCGTATGACCTGACACCATTTCGGAAGCACCCGCAGACCAAAAATTATTTGATTTAATTACTTTTTCAAGGATGTTGTTTATAATAATATGGCAGTTTGTTCTGTGAAGTATTTTTACGTTTCAGTATTATAATTTGTAGAACTATATTAGGGGTGGACGATTAATCGAAAAGTAATCGAAACCGAAAGACGTTGTGTCAAATTAACACACGTAGTACTGCTCATCAATGCCAGTTCCAAAACAGTAGGCCAATCAGTAGACAAGCTTTTGTTTACAGTAGCAGGTTGGCATGGCAAATTTTGTATTTGACGGCAATATGGCAGACTAGGCATTCAGAGCTGCGCTTATTTTTTTTAATCCATTCCTGAGCGCTGTGTCTTGCGTTTTGGACACAAAGACGTGTTCTGTGTGAATGGCCAGTAAGAACCTAGAGTAAATACTTGTGCATACAGAGTGACAAGACAAGATCGCTGAGAAGATCACATGCAACAGCGAACATGAGTCAGATTCACATCTATAACACGCATATTATTGAAATAAAAAAATTTAGCTGCAAGCAGCGATTATTTGGGTCTAAGCACAAATGACTCGAGAAGACAATGTAGTTGACACTGCATTGGCCAAGTGTATTTTTACGGAAGTATTATTCTATTTACTATATTACAATAGACAAATAATATTGTCTCTTCATTTTAATTGGACAGAAATGCATTCAGTTATGTCTGGCAACCTGACAAATATGTTTTCACGTTTATTAGGGTATATAAAAAAGGTCATTTTAATATTACAGATTTATCTGCAAACTGATTAGACCCGTAGAAGCATGCAGTGAACTTTTAAATAGTGGATTCATCATTGTCCTAGTGGATTTATGTGATCATCACCAAAAAGATTTTTCATATATCAAATGGTTTAGCCATGGTGAGCAGTGTTTCCCACAGGATTTTGTGAGACTGTGGTGGGTGGACCTCGGTCCCTTTAGGCCAGGGGTGCCCAACACTGTTCCTGGAGATCTACCTTCCTGCAGATTTCAGCTCCAGCCCTGATCAAACACAACTGAACCAACTAATTAGGATCTGAAGGAGCACAAGATAATTACAGACAGGTGTGTTTGATCAGGGTTGTAACTGAACTCTGCAGGAAGGTAGATCTCCAGAAACAGGGTTGGGCAGCCAATTTTGTACATTTTAAAGTTAAATTCATCTATCTGGTGTACTTTGAGAGTTCAAAATTAAGAGCTCCAACACAGGTCCAGTGTGCAAACTAAACAAAGAAAAAAGCTGGTGAATTGACTTGTACTTGAGATGTAAAGGTGACTCAATCCTCTTTTTAGTTGTGATATAGTGTCTCAGTCTAAATTACACTCACAAACAAACAAATTAGAATATAATTATAATAATAATAATAATAATAATAATAATTAGGGGCCAAGCCCGAAGGGCTGTAGCCCCTATTGTATCTTTATGTCGTCGTCGTCTTCTTCTTCTTCTTCTCGTCCAGTGGGAGTCTATGGCAGCCCTATGAACGGAACATAGGAAAATGATGAAATTTGGCATGCTTGTAGTGATGGCCATGAATCTGACCAACTTTGGGGTCTCTGGGACCAACTCTATAGTGCCACCACCAGTTAAAAAATTCAACATTGAAATGGTAATAACTCCTGAACCCCTAATTCTATAAAAATGAAACTTAGTACACCTGATTACTCCCTTCATGCTGATCACATTCAATAGATTACATTAAGACTCCACCTATTACAGTAGCAGCCATTTTGAAAAGTACAGTATTCTGTCTCTTCGCTACTCCTCCTTCAAAATTGATCCAATTCTTCCCAAAATTGGCTCAGGTGATCTTTGGACTGAGCCGCACAGAAATGACTGAATAGAATTTTTTTATTAATCTTTGTTCAAAAGTTATGGTGTTGTGAACTTAACGAGGTCGACGAAAAATTGGTTCAGAGGCTGTATCTCGGCCAAACTTTGATCAATCTAAATGAAACATGGTATTAGGGATGGCTCGGTACCCGTATCGGTACCGTTCGGTTCTTGGACAAATTCCAAATGGAAGTGATCATCCCCATCCCCTTGGAATGGGGACTTTGGAGTGAGCAGGGCACGTGCGTGCCATTATGTAGTCGTTTGGAATGCACTTGGCGAAGGGAGCGATGTAATTTCCTCATTATCATCAGCTGGCATGTTCCCGTGACAACGCAGCACAGCGTCCGTCAGCAGATTCGCTGATGGACACCGGCATTATAAAAATATACATTTTATATTTTAACAAGTTTTATACATATTAGTTTTTATAGATTAGCATATATTAAAAACTTTTTAACCAAAATGTATGTTTATTTACAACAGTTATGCCAACAAAAATAAAAAGACATTTATGACATTAAAACAGTGACATCTGCTGATTGACACCATGCTGCGTTGTCACGGGAACATGCCAGCTGATGATAGAGAAATACATCGCTCCCTTCGCCAAGTGCATTCCAAACGACTACATAATGGCATGCACGTGCCCTGCTCACTGCAAAGTCCCCATTCCAAGGGGATGGGGATGATCACTTCCATCTGGAATTTGTCCGAGAACCGAACGGTACCGATACGGGTACCGAGCCATCCCTACTTGGTATGCTTCATCAACACCATGACCTGAGGGTCCATGCCAAAGTTGGGAACAGTGCCACCTATGGGTTGTGAGATACCAAAAATTCACATTTTCACTTATAACTTTTGAACAGTCAGTCAGAAAATTATAATCTTTGTGTCTATTGATTCCTTGGGTCATGCCGAATCAGAGGATGTGAATTTTGCCAGGATTGGCTGAACCACGTCAAAGTCCCTTTCAAGGAAAGTCCGTTCACTCGGCCGCCGTATTTGCAACGCCTCCAGGCAGCTCAAACAAGACCAAGTCCTATCTAAATGAATGGGGGAATCCTGAAATCTCAAAAACGGCTTGCTGAACTTGTGATTAAATTACATATTTCAAATCAGCAACAAAATCTGAAATGAACTGTCCCATGAATGTTGTTTCTTATGCTCAAATAGCATTTAAAAACCTTATTTTTCAGGCTAGACCAGCCAGTGCGCATGCGCAGTTATATCGCGCTTATGACTGCTCTAAGCATTGTCTGGTCCAGCCTCAGGTTTCTATGAGAACCATGAGCTTCTAACGGCTGCTGCATTGACGCAATGACTTTACCAAATTAACTATTGGTTCTTTCATTTAGAAGGCGGGACTATTCCGCCATATTGCGCGTTGCACTTTCTCCCATTCATAAGTATAGGAGTGAACTGTCTTTGTATTTCCATAGTCTTTGACCACGTGTCCGCCATTTTGAAATTTGTCATAAGTTGCAATATCTTTGGAACCATTTGACATATCTGCACAAAAATCGGTAGGGATCTTTGAAACACAATGTCCTGAGTGAGATACTCCCGGAATACAGCACCACCTAGTGTTCCAAAGATATAACCATTCTTGCAAAAACACTTATAACTAGGGATGCACGATATTATCGGACTGACATCGAATCGGCCGATAATGGCTATAAATGTAAATATCGGCACGTGGCCTGATATGAAAAACTATGCGGATATGTCTGCTTCGATAAGAGGAATGGTTAACTCAAATGTCCTCAGGGTGTGCTAGTGATTATCACGTCAGCAATTGGCTGCATTAAAGGCTGGGAAAAGTATTTCAAAGGATGAGACCAAGAGTCTGGTGGTGTCTATGGGTCACAGACTCACTGCTGTGATTGTGTGCAAGGGATCTGCAACTAAATAACAGCTTTTAATCTTTTATATCTGCCTTATGTTCAGCTGTCCCAATCACATCATGCTCACATCAATGACTGGGATGAACTCTAAAAGTACTGTTCTTTTTATTTGGTAAAACATGTATGTGTTGAAACGGCTAATAATAAAATGTGACATTCTGTAATTTTGTCTCATATTCATCTTTTAATCATATTTGCAAATGTCTTGACTCCACAGCCAACAGAGCAATTTTGTCTTTACTGTTCCAATACTTATGGAGGGCACTGTAGTTGCCTCTTTCGCAAACAATACACAGTGCTGAATCCTCTAGCATT
Organism: Tor tambroides; assembly: GCA_021397915.2. Classification (NCBI taxonomy): domain Eukaryota; kingdom Metazoa; phylum Chordata; class Actinopteri; order Cypriniformes; family Cyprinidae; genus Tor; species Tor tambroides. The sequence goes on from JAFVLL020043657.1 coordinate 4,571, forward strand.
TTAAAACATAAAATAGCATGTCCTCAATATGTAAATGAGTACATCATAATCACCTTGTTTTTGTCTCTCTCTCAATCACTGCTATTCTGTGTTCCTGTTTCTATCTAATTAACATCAACGCGTGCAATTATATGGCATTTAATTGCTTAAGGATAGACTGAAATACAATGCATGGCTAAAAGCATGTACTTGTCAGACATTTAATTTCAGAACTAATGACATTAATCCATCCCTTTGCTGTTGAAACAACAAAAACTCTTTTCCACTGGAACATGAATGCAAGCATTGTCTCCCATTCAGACACAAGACCATCTATTCAAATATATTTGGAAAATAAAATTTTTGCTTCAGTCATGATACATACTCATCAGTAGTGTATTTTACTTCAGCTGCAGTTGGTGAAATGGAGAGGAGGTGGTGCACTGTCATGAACATGTCAAAATTGCTGTGACTGGATGCAATTTATAGTAAACGCCTCATTGAGGTTTGTTCAACTGTACAGCATCCCAAGATCAAAGAGCTGAGAGAGAGCAGGAGAGGAGAGAGAGACTGAATCCCAGCTCTCCTCTGAGGTTTGAAACACACTCAGAGTGCAGTCATAGTGATTTGTGTGCATATGGTCATAAGGTGTTAACTGGGTGATAATTCAATTCTAGTGATGTATTTTTCATTGCTGTTGGGAACTTGTGGGGTCTGTGCTTAGATTAGAGACCGCATATGTTAGAGCACAACAAAACATTCAAATTAGACTTCGTATCACATGCAAAGAACAACGACGCTCTGCAAACATCACACAGTTTGAAGATCTGGGATGAAATTAATAAATTGAATTAGATGGTCCACAAAAACAAGGTTAAAAAGGAAGATATTTTTGCCAATGACCACAGTTTTGGGTAAAACCATTTCTAAAAACAACATCCCTTAAAATCTTAAAAAAACAACAACCATGACGTACATTCTTCTTACATAAACAGAGATGGCTTTAGCAAAACCTCAAACCACACTATTTTGTTTGGTCATTTCCAGGTCTGTGCCCAATTATCCAAGAAAACCAGAAATACATACAATCCATTAATCGTTCCTCAGAGATGATGGTCACGGTTAGAGGGAGCTGGAATTCAGTGAGAGAGCCGGTGGTTTTCAGTTCAGCCAGAGATGAAAGAGTGACAGCTTAAACCAACCTCAGCAAGCTCACAGACACCCACCCCCAATATCCCACTCTCAGCTAGAGACTGTGAGACCATTATATTAGGTTTAGCACACACTTTCCAACTCTCCATTCAACATTCATCTTTAAACTCTTAATATGTGATAATATGCTATGACTGTATGTGATATTTTGATTAAGTATTAGTATATTCTGAAATCAGAACAGTAGACTAACCAATTCAACTACCACCGCTTCACTTTAGGAGACCATCAAACGAGTTGCAGAGGCTTTCTCACACAGCTGACATTTCCTTTGACCTCTCAAAGCAAAGCCACGTGGGTATACAACGGATGAACCAATGTACAGTGGACAAATACGGGAAGCTACACACAGTACAATGCCTTCACAAAAGAATATAAATTATGAGTCAACTAGAAGAATAGCCTTTGTTACCATTCAGGCAGCTTCTTAACTGCATCATAACAGTTAAATGTCTTTTTCAGGCTTGAAGAAGTAAAAATCAACAAATGAATCAGACACTTCAGTTAGAAATTTGAAGGAGATAAGAGGAGGGCAATAAGTTGGGCAGTGTTTCAACAGTCAATGTGAAGTATTTAGTATGCCAGCAATAAAAACACAGGAAATAATGGGCACTACTCAAGAGCCAGCTGTGTACCTCATAACACACACACAAAACAAATAACCTCCATTCACAATCATTTAAAATTAGACAAGAAGAGGGGAAGAAAAGAATGGTTCAGTAAGGAACAAAGTAATGCTATTTGTCAACAGATTTTAATATATCTACACATACAGTAACACAAAAAAACAATGTCCTGTTATCATTGACAGTAGGGATGAACAATATATCTTGGGACCATATTAGTTGCCGTATCATTTCCTATAATTAATATATAATATAAAAATAATATGATTTTAATATAATTTCTGAAAAAAAAAAGAGTGTAACAAGCTTTATGAATGTAACTTTGAAAATGCTGTGAAGACCACATACCAACTACTTTGATCATTCAAATTCATTGTATTAAGGATTTATAATGACTCTGCTTTCTAGTTGTTGTTTTTTTTAATAACCTGCATCAAGAAACTTTCTTTTATAAATGAAAAGCATATCATTTTTTTCAAAAACAGAAAAAGAATGTCTTTATACATACTGTATTATCTTTAAAACTATATTATCTTTTTGCCACCTTGGAATTATAAGGTTCTATCTTCAAAGTTTTTTGCATTCCATATACTTTGTAGATTAAAAAAAAAAAAAAAACATTGCCACATTTTAAGAATATGTGGATAACTCAAATGTCAGATAGAACCTTATAATTATAATTAAAAAAAAGTCAGATAGAACCTTATAATTCCAAGGTGACGAATTTTGTGATGCTAAAATTCACCTTTTTTGTTTGAAAACAAAGTAATACAGATTTACAATTATTTTAATTCTCATTATTGTCAATTATTGTCAATAATATTAAAACAAATTATATAATAATATAAATATTGTTATATATTGTTATTGCTACTATTACAAAAACAATAAATAATTTTATTATTAGTAGTAGTAGTAGTAGTAGTAGTAGTAGTAGTAGCCTAGTAGTATTAGCCAAAACGAAAACAGTCAATCTTTACTGGCCAAAATTTCAGTAAAAAGTGACCCCAACAACAACAAAAAACATTCATTGCTGGTCAATGTATGGAAGAGCTTGACTTCAAAGGAATCAGAGAACGACCTCTAAATCTTGTTAGAGTTGCACAGAATAGACTGTCATTCATCAAAAGAAAGCTCCAAAGATACTTCTTACAAAGATCATTCCAACAGATTCTCACCTACACACATACAGTACACACATAAAAAGGAAATTCCAAACTGCATCTATAGTAGGGCACCTGCTGTTCCAGTCAGACTATGGGATGGTGAATGTGGTGGAAGAAACAGGGATCACCTTCTCTCTGCCTGCTGAGCTCTGCTGATGCTGCACAGTTTTTTTCATGGCTCTTTTTGCTTATTTCCCTTTTTAATGAGGCTGAACTTCAAAGGAAAGAAATGGACGGCTGATTGAGCTATGGTTGTCTGCTTATTTGTTTCATGTTTGTTTGATTTTTTCCTTTAAAATTGGCTTTTAGATTCTCCATGGACTTCTCTGACAATGAGAGATCTGATGTAGTATGTAGACATGTAGACTTCATTTTTCTTGGGCTGTCCGTGCTGTTCCATTAAAATGAAGGACAGCTGGAATTGTATTCGGTGGCATGGAGAGAACCGAATGCAAAAAGAAGGGCTGTGTTACTGTGTCCCACTGTAATGAGAGCGGCGAACGCTTCATCACTCACATACTAACTCTCCTGCCGCACTGGATGATGGGTGTTTAGTGAGCGCGGTCCACTTCTCTCTGCTGATTGCTCCCTCCATGTACAAAACATTTATAACAAGCTTATTTATTATTTTGTTCATGTTCTGTAATGAAATGGTCTGACTGAAATAGCATTACGGTCCCCATCACTGCAAATTTAACCATCCGTATTACACCACAATGTTCTTTCCAACAAGTATGTCCATGACTGGCTGACCTCATTCTTGTTTCAAAGTGCTTTCATTTTTTTTTATTTTTTGCATTTTATTACATGCAGTGCATGTCATGAGCAGCAACTTCAAAGTTTATTTTCAGGTCCAATTCTTGCTATTAACAAACCATTAATTACAACTTTTGCCTGCTTATTAATAATTAGTAAGTAGTTTTTAAGGTTAGGTATTGGGTAGGATTAGGGATATAGAATACGATCATGCAAGATAATGTGCTTTATAAGTACTAATAAATAGTCAATAGGTTAATAATAGGCATGCTAATAAGCAACTAGTTAATAGTGAGAATTGTTCCCTATACTAAAGTGTTATCACAACTTCAAATAATAAAAAGTAAACCAAACCAAACAAATGAAAAACACAAACAATCCAAACAAAATAAAAAATAAACCAAACAAACAAAACACAAAACAAAACAAAACAAAAAAACAAAGCAAAGCAAAACAAAACAAAACAAAACAAAACCACAAATGTTGTCAAACACATAACTTATCATTCCCAGAGAACAGATTGTTTTTAGGTCTGCACATTCTTTTTAAAGGTGCACTGTTGTCCTTATAAAATAAATAAATAAATAAATATATATATATATATATATATATATATATATTAGGGCTGGGCGATATATCTCATGGGATATTCATGCGCATCTTGTCAGTAAAGCCGGTTCCTTGATTAGCGGTAAATCCCCATCATCTGTTTTCAAATGGAGCGGCGTTTAATACACAGAGCCGTAGATCACTGAGAAGCTACGCAATATCGCGTTCATTATCGCAGATGAATCGCCTTCGATAATGAACGCGATATTGCGTAGCTTCTCAGTGATCTACGGCTCTGTGTATTAAACGCCGCTCCATTTGAAAACAGGTGTTGGAGAATTACCACCAATCAAGGAATCGGCTTTACTGACCAGATGCGCATGCATATCGCATGAGATATATCGTCCAGCCCTAATATATATATATATACATATATATATATATATATATATATATATATATATATATATATATATAGCCTCTAACAAAATGAAAATGACTTATTTGTGTTTGTTTATATAATGTTACGCTGTTATTTTAAATTTATGTAGTAAAAATAAAATCACTCATTCATTTCAGTAATATCAATGGCTTGTTTTCTATTACACGTGTAAGGTTGCCTCATTTGGGGCTAACAAACACTACTCACTAACTCATCTCGTACTACTCTCTTTTATTATTAGACCTTCAAACTCACAATATAACTCAATCATAGCTGACAGCAAATAGCACATGTGCAAAAACCCAAAACTATTATTGAAAAATAATCAAGACAACGGTCATGCCAGCCAGCAAATATATGTGTAACTCTCCATCATATATATGAATCACCTCAGTCCAACATTCCAGTCATCCTGAACCTCATTACAACCTTTAAAACTGTCAGGGTTACAGCTGGCAAGGGCACTATGTAGTGTGACTTGCATCTATCACACACAAACACTTCCTGAATGCTTATGATCAGATCTGGAGAGACTCATCCAGTGCCGCTCTTGAGGAAATGTGGAGGGAGTAGAGCTCAACAACACACAGTTGAGCAGTCAAGCTCTTGAATGGACTGAAGCCAACTCGCTGCATGCCATGACTGATTATACTTTCGGGAAAAAGAGCTTGATAACAAATTTCACTCAGCAAATGTAACTCAATGACAATAAATATCTGACATTTTAGTGTGCATAGTGAAAAATCTCACTGACTGCAACACCTGATTGCCTTTTTGTTCAAAGAGCATGAGAGAAAGTAATCCCAAACAACTGCCTCTGTCATGTTTGCCTGGACATACAAAAGATAATAAACTACAGCAGTTTAAAGATAGAGGCACAGTACGGACCATAGTGACTTCATTTACCAGTCCTCAACTAGGCTGTAAAACTTTACACAGGTTTAAAGGAATGGACGGCTGGGCTGAATAACCTTTGTAGAGGGATGCCAACCTCAATTTGTATACATATGCCCTGCATTTCCCTATTGAGACGAGTGTTGTCAGAACATAACATCAGATTTCATTAAACCTGTTCCATCGCCTCATTGACAACTGACACAGAAACACGTCTCAGTTCAGTAGTTTCTTGGAAACTTTTCCAGACAACATCTGCAGCAAAACAACATCCAATATGGAATAGAGGGTGACTGCAGAAGGACTGGTGGGGAAATGAAGTGGAAAAGCAGATGTCTGCAGAGGACAGCAAAAAAGAAGGGGATGAATGAGACAGACGGAGAAGGTGCATGGCAAGGCACTGGCTACACATTTAACAGAGTTATTAGCAAAATCATGTCTCACAGTATAATCAGTCCTGTGACAAAGCAGTGCCTCTTTATTTTGCTCAGATTCAATGAAAATGTGTTAAAATTCCATATCAAATCCATTTTCTCAATTCCAGTAAGTTCCCATGTTTTGCCTTTGTGGCAGGGCAGTTTAAAAGAAAAACATAATGGTAACACTTTAGTATAGGGACCAATTCTCACTATTAACTAGTTGTTTATTAGTATGCCTATTATTAACATATTGGCTGTTTATTAGTACACACAAAGCACATATTCTGCATGAGCATATTCTACATCCCTAATCCTACCCAATACCTAAACTTAACAACTACTTTACTAACTTCTAATAAGCAGCAAATTAGGAGTTTATTGAGGCAAAAGTCATAGTTAATGGTTTGTTAATAGCGAGAATTGGACCTTAAAATAAAGTGTGACCCAACATAATTTCACCATCAAAACACTGCTGTTGTGTAGCAATTCTGGCAACCCTCTAAAACCTTTAGATCACATTTGGAACGATACAGTAAATATAACCATGCCTGAATGCTGTAAAACACAAAAGTATCATCAACCACAGTATGCAGAGATTTGTTGTTCAGTGGAGAAATGTGCTGACTAGCCTGTCAGGAACATAGCAAGGGACCTTTTTCCAGCATGCAAGCTTGTGTACATTCAAATATGGCACACCACATTTGATGTCAATGTCACAAATTAAATTTACGTGCTGATAAACTGTAGAAAGGTGCCCTGCTATGTGCCTGACAGGACGGAATGGACTGTACAAACAGTAGAGACCAAAACTAAACCTCCAATATTAGCTGTATTAGCACTTCTTTTTGCTGGTAGATGCTTTAGACGCACTATAAAATGATCTGATGTACAACTACTCCATGTTGTGAGTGGAAAACACTCCAGTAAAGCATATTTAACAGGACAATTGAGAGTCATGAATCATCCATGGGCTGCTCTGTGTGCTGCCACAGCTGTGGATGAGGCATTGGACATTGTAAACAACCCCAAATAGCATCATACACAATGCTGCATAACTAGATTATGAGAATATTATGGAAACATCCATGTGTGCCTATGGGAAAATGATAAATTACTCATACCCTTATACCCTGCATAGACATGACCATTTCCAGTATTATTAAAGGCATAAAGTCTTGCAATACAAGCACAGTATACATTAAGGGCATAGTTCAATAGACTATAATTTACAAATCTTCTTAGGATGCTCTAAATAATGTTTCTGAATAAACTAATCTATAATCCATCAAGCATCTACATATGAGTAATGCTGGAATTAGTCTAAAGCCTTACCATTTAGATTTTTGTAAACAGTCACACAGACTATTTTTCTTCATCTCCTGCAAATTAAATATGACATCTTTATGTAGTTCTTTAGAGAATTAACATTATATTTGATATGCGATATAAAAGACACAAGCGCATGTGTGTGTGAAAGCATTGGCATGACATACATAAAGATTAGGAGTTGGTTGGATTACTGTGAAATCCCAATAACTGAACCATTTTGAAACAATAACAGACATTTTCTGCCAATTTTCCATCAAATTTATTTGTCAAGACACATTCATCTCTCATAACCACTCACAAACTGACTGGTTCTTAAGATCCCCAAGTTGTACTGAAGTATTTTGTTTCAAGCTGATGGGCTCATTCAATCATTTTACATAAATTTACATTAGAGAGTTACACTTTCAGCCACTGAATACAAAACAAGCAATGAAGCAAACAAGGTAGGCACTGCGTAATGGTGCATTGTGGGAAAACGGAAGTCTGGGGGCAGTTCCATCAAGGAGTATGGCTGAGTGCTCGGCATAGCTATGATGAATTGAGGGTCCCTGGTAACTCACTTACAGTAAGCTCTGCAGACCTGGCCATGAAAAATGACATGGATAAAATGTTCCCTCCCTTTTCACCAATGTTTGTCTTCTCACTTTTATTTCCCAGAAAATTATCTTTTTTAAGCTCCCCAAAGAAGAGCAAACAGAAGTATCTCTACTAGGTTCTAAAAACATCAGGGGGAAAAAAATAAAAATAAAGTGATATAAAAAATTGAATTTTTTTTTTTTTTTTGAGTAGATTTCACAGAATTTTGGCAGAGATCCACCTGTAAGCACTGCCCAGATTTCAACCCCAGTATTTTGTTGGAGACAAAATATCAGTGTTGATTGGCTTTTGATTAGAGTGGAGTGGGTGCATGTCTGTGTGAAAAAAATAAAATAAAAATATAAACACTTTTGCTTTCTGCCACTGATGACAAAAGCAACAATGACTCAACCACTTAAAATTTAGTGCCAAATCACAACTGACAACACAAAATTACAGAAACTCCTGCTCTACAAATGGAGATGCTTTGTCTGTGTTAGACAATTTCATAAAGTATTGTGGACAAAATCTGCCTTGAAAAAAAGTGATGGGACATGTCCCACCAATCCTCACTATAAATAACACATGTGCATGTTGTTAAGCATAAAATAGGTAAAAATAAGAATGGAAGTGTGTGGTTGTGAAAAAAAAGGTGTTGAGTGGGTGGCAGAATAAGTGTATATTTGACAAATTACCATTTGAGTGGAGAGATGCTAACCTTTCCACATCAACATATTGCAACTTCCGCAAATGTATTTTGCATTTGATATTTTTTCTTTCTTTTTGAAATTATGAAGACTTGATTGAGGTTGAAGCAAAAAAGAAAAAGTAAAAAAAAAAAAAACACAAACATACCTTGAATTGTGTTTTAAAAGTAAAATATTGTTGTAATTATGGAATTCTACACAAATGTTTCAAAATTTCCAACCTAGGTTCACTGGAAATGCGTGCCTCTATCAGGAAAATCATTACAGTTTTCAGTTGAAATTAACACTAGATCCAGTAAAACTCTGCCAACTTTTATTCCGTTTCACAGAAAATATGATTAACAGGTACGGAGTTTTGATTAATAAAGGCTAATTTTCACAATTACTTGTAGAATATTATGTTATGACTTCAAAACAATTTTAACATCCTGCGCGATTTGAAAACTGATACTTTTGAACGTTGTCGTCACATATACAGCTTCACATGCATGAGATTTCTAATTCAGCAGGTTTGCTCAGTAGCTCATGCAATACAGCATTGCACTTGAGTGATGAAGAGCTCCGGTGCAAACCCAGTGAAACTACAGTTCGACAAAACAGCTCGAATCCACATAAGGAAGTTAAAATAGCACGGCTGCATCAACAAATGCGTTTTTATCACACTTTTGCATTTGTTAACACTATCGGGTAGGTTTAGGGTTGGGTTTGATGTAGGGTATTTTTCCAACATGATAGAGCATTAACTTTTAGCGACACTCACTGGATATTTGAATTCTGAACAGCCGCAATACTTAGGCCTACCTCAAACAGCGTAATCAAAACGCTGCAATACGTGCCCATACTAACGTAATAAAAACGTGCCACAGTCACATATTGAGCGCGTTTTAGCGCCACTATACGGACATTTCACTTTGAAACTGCCACAAAACGTGCAGTAAGGTACGCAATTACGGTGCTGCTGAAATATATATAGACGCACATATTTTCATGAGCCTGGGTTGAAAATTTCAGGATGATCAGAGAGATAAAAATGATTTTGTCCAGTTGACATTCAGAATTTATGCTCACACAAAGAGTGAAGGTGCTCTGTAACACTGACTCAACATTTTCATATAGTTAGCTAGCTTGATACTTTACATATCCCAAAATTCCTTCAACTTGGCATTCGATCTAAACACTTCTTAGATTCTAAAAGGTCAAGTCAGATTACAGTTAGCTGATTAGACAGACAGGAAAGTCCCACTCACTCCCAAACTCACTTATTACACTCAGTTTTCACATCAGACTCCCAACGGTGAACCAGGCAGAAATCAAAAGTCTTCTTCTGCTCATTACAAATGAGCAAGCAAGACCAGAGGAGAAAAATTGCTAAATTACTATAACACAGTCATGAACACAGTTGTATATTATACACACACATAGATCTGTGTGTGTGCGTGTGGTAATTCATTGTAAATGGGTGTGTGAGTATCGTTAATGAAGAAATCCTCATTCATCCATAATGATTTTTTTTGTCTGCCACTATAATTAAAATCAGACTAAACCTTGAGGTTACCTATCAGAGGTATTATTTAGTTTCTGCTACAACGCCAACTTGTGCCGCCCATGCCAAAAGCTGCAGGTGTTTCATTGTGTGCTAGACAGCGATCATCTGCGCAAATGCGTTTATCCAAGCGCGCTGTGAAAATTTAGGGTACCACTAAAGAATCAACTAAGATGACAAACAGTCTTTTTGTTCTTGTTTATTCTCCATCTTTCACTCCCACCTCCACCAGGTTCTCTCCTAGTCCAGATCTAGAGCCAGAGCTCAGCTGCTGCATGGCTAAACCTGTCTGCTATTTATATCTCCAACAGAATAGTCGCTATTCAATAAAGTCAGCTCAGCTCAGCTCAGCTCCTCAGAGACAAGCTTGGCACTCAAGCGTGTGTCTAAGACATAACATAGTAAGGGATGGCAAAGTGAGCAATTGACATACACACTGTAACTTCCACAATCTCAAACACAACTTTTCTCAATAGGAAATGTATTTGGTGTATGCATATGGGTGGGAGAATAAAGACACAATCGGCTCTTTCATAGAATTATTCGTAGAAAGGCCTTCTATAGGTGGCATTGGACAGGAAGTGTATGACTCAGGTGTTGATTTAAAGCGGTTTAGCATAATGAATGCAATCCCTTTGCACGTTTTGGGAAAGCTAAGCAGCCTATTGCAGAAACGTGAGCTATAGTGAGTGAGAGAGGAGAAAAGCATCAGGAACACATTGTGCTATTCCGCTAATGTGTTTAGTACTGCCATCACTTACAAGCTTATCAGACTAAGTCTGAAATCAAAGGGCAGGTCTTGAGTTAATTATCGAAATCATCATCAGTTTCTTCAGACTACTGTGTCTAAATAAATGCAATGTCTGAGGAATACAAATTTGTCAGTGGAAAAAAAGCAGAAGCTGCCTTCTCAGCATCTTCTGTTGGAAAGCTGCCTTTAGATATGAAAAAAGGGTTTGCGCCACACACCCAGGTAATTACAACCGCTCCCCCACGCACAGGCAGGCGGCAATCCATTCTTAGCAAACTAATGAGGTGCGCGAGTGCAAGCGTGCATGTGTGAGCAAAAGAAAAGGGAAAGAGAGAAGGGGACAAGTGGAACAAATCACACTGTCAGTCTGTCTTTTGTCATCTTTTTGTGAGCGCTCATCAGGATTCTCCCCTTGCTCTCCAGGACGAAAGAAGAAGAAAAGAGCAAGGGAGCACACAGATGCTAACCTAAAGAGGGAGGAGATGACCTAGCACAAAACTGCTAGGGCTGAGAACACTGACACGCACAATTAAAGAAGAGAAGCGTTGAAAAAGACAAAAACCATAAGACAGCTAAACAGCCATGTGACGAGCCTCTTGTGTGAGGCGGACCATTCCGGGTAGGCGGCACTTGTCAGGCAGGTTGTTGTGAGCAGCTGGACCATACTCAAGTAAAATACCCAGACAAGCAGCAGCAATTTGGCACTTGATGAATCCGAAAGTGAACTCCATTTCATCCCTCCTCATAATGGTTGCGTCTAACTCGGCACGCAAAATTCAAGCTGATGGCTGGTCATAATTACAGCTTGATCGCCTAGGGAATGTTTGCACACTTCCATATGTTTTCCTCCTCTATTTTTCTCCATGATTAGCCATATCAGAGCACACTGAGGAAGCCAAGATGCACACTGATGCGTTCTCCCCAGGTTCCAAGGGTCTAAAGAGAGTCTTGTTGCGCAGTCCTCAGATGGCGTATTTGGTATTGAAGTCTGACTGAGTTAAAATGTTTGAATTAACCGCTTGACACTTAGCCTCCTGCCACCGATAGATCCCGTATGTTCTCCTGCACTGACATGCCCTTCCAAGACCCTTTTAAGCACAGGGTCAAAGGCTGACCTAAAGAAAAGAATGCTGAGGAAGGAGGTGAAAGGTGCTGAAAGAAGGAAACAGAAGGGTGGACATTAGTGAACGGGGCAGTAAAAGCAGATTCACACATTGAGAGGAAATAAAAGGCGTCTCATCTGCTGAACTGGATGGGCGGGGTGAATGGGGGAAGGGTCCTGCCGGACTCAATAGCTTCCTCCCACATGTACGCCACCACTAGGTACAATGCTGACCAGGGAGAGAGTTCAACCCAGTCGATTAAGATCAGCGTGTATGTGTTATTTCAGGCAGCTGTAGGGCAGAGAATGGCCCACATAGAGGCCCTGGAGAGTGACGGTCATACAGAGGTAAACCGCTGGAAGAGAAGGCAACACACTGAGCAAAGCAGCATCAAAACTCAAAACTGTTTGCAATAAACTCTACAAAATAAAGTCATGATCCCAATATGGCCTTCACAGCAATGGTGTTAAAAAGGGGTACTGTTTACAGTGTAATATTGGAAGATACAAGGCAATAAACTGGGCCAGACACTTCCCCAGAGTCTTCAAATACAGCCTCACAGCCCTGAAAACAGGGACATGTAAAAACAAACTGCACTGTCAAATCCTTCAGGACTGAAATAAATTATATATGATTGACAGCTTACAGGTTTCCATCTACTCTTAGAGTCTGAAATGAAAGAGTTTCCTGCTGCTGTGCCATTCAGAAATGCCCTCTTTGAATGTGAAATGAGCAGCCTTCTGGCAACCCAATAGGTTATTGATATGTATACATGGTGGCCATATTTGGTGTTGATGTATTGATTTGTCAGATAAGCAGAGTCATGTTGTAGCCTAGTTTCAATAAAACTGAGGAAGATGGATTTGAGAACTGAAAATTACACTGTGTTGTCATGGTACATATCTCAGAACATTAAAAATTTATTCCATCTGATTAAATATGAAATTATGTTTTGCATAATGATAAAAGTGTCAAAAGTGCTGCCAAAGAAAAAATTCAGTTTTCTGCCACCCTTCTCCATCTAGGACCATCCAAGGGGAACTACAGAAAATGTTTTTCCTACAATAAACTCTCTGCTGACTGGTGAACATCAGCCTTTGTACTGATGCACTCTGCCAGGGCCATTTGTCATAGCCACAAAATTTATTGTGCTCTCATCAAAAAATGGATTTGGTCCCATATGAGCCCAGCGGATAGGCTAATACTGTTGTACAAGTCTCTTCCTGCTTTTCCCCTCGTGTCCCTACATATCAAAATACTAAAACTACTGAGTGAATTATAGGAAAACTCTGGAAGCAAAGAAAAAATAACAACATGAGGAGACAGATGCTTTCCACGAATGCTTGAGGTTTGCTTAACCGTCCTTGCTTGGGATTCTGAGGTCAAGCACTTGCCAAACACTTGGGCTCAGTTTTAGGACTTACTATGTGTGTATTTATGGGAAATGCGAAAGCGAGACTCTGCTGTATGTAGGTTAACTTGATTCAGCCAGTCTGCTTGTCCTCCCTCACCCCATGTTTAATCTCCTGCACTCAGTCACAGTAGTGGGGGCAGGATACTGCACCACACTACCATGATATTCCCAGTATCACTACAACACTACACTAAACAAGCAGATAAACGCAAAGACATATTAGAATAAAAGTAACAGTCACTTTGTGAGACAGAACGGCATTAAAATTTACCTCCTCTCCTTGAACCCTCACATCATTCGAGTTGTCAAATAAACAGCAGATGTTCAATAGCATACTCTTAAAAGAATCTACACCCATTTCTTGGATCCATGGATCTATCGACACCTAGTTCTCCAGATTCGCACCCCACACATTGATCAGGCTCCTTCTGAGTTAGGCCAGAGAGTTCAGAATACACCATTGATCCTGCAAGATCTCAATTCTGTCCAGCCGTGAAGCTGTGCATTGATCAACTCCAGCAGGACACCACTGGCCCCACTGCACCCTCTTCATTGATCCAGAGATTCTCCATCCATTCCCGCCTGAGACCCTGGCCAAATGACCCATCGATCTGTGGCCAGACCAGAGAAACCATTTCAGCATTCCAGTTCATCCTACCCCTCCCCATCCCAAAATGTACCTGAAACAAACTCACCCCCTTCAGCCTATTCCAACCCCCCACTTCCACTGCCGGCGATGTCCCATACATGACAAATCTGCACCTGATACTACCCCAAAACCAAGTAACCCTAACCAACAATTCTGAGAAAAAGACACCTGCTCTACATTCCACCAAACACATATCTTAACTCGAGCATGACTCTGCAGGTACTTCAGACATCTCCAATATTCACCTACCAAACATTGCAGGCAAGGTATTCTTAAGGCATCATACTAGTCATTTTGACCATGCTGCTTTTGGAAAGCTTATTCACGGTCGATGCATGGATATTCATGTGCTTAATTACTGCACACTGATCAAACTGATCAAGTTCAAGCTTGCTTTCGAGAATCAACCATGCCTCTTATCTTGCAGGATGTACTATGGGGGCCACAAATTTCGTAAAAGTGTGGCGATTTACCAGTGGATCGAAGATCTTCCCACACATTCTTAAAATATCAAGCACTCTTCAACAACAGCACATGCTTTGACAAGAACTAAGTGCCGGCACAATGAAATATACCATCGCCTATTAAAAGTAACCTCCAATGAATGTACTTCTACTGGGACAATCTAATTTTGACTCTGGCATGAAGTCAGCATCAATTTCTCATCACAAGCCTGTCTCTGAGCACAAGAGAACACATTCGAAAAACAACCAACATTTAAGATTTTCAGCATAGACTTGTGGTTAGATAAAACAGCCTTACCTGTTTGCCAGATGTAGGTGGGTTTTATGTTGGCGACTGTTTGCGTCTGGACATCCCAAAGCCCAAAAAAGAGCAGGGCTACTCTGAAGAGGGTGGCAAGAGCCCCTGCTGAAGTACCCCCTCTTCCTGCCACCCTGCTGGCCAGCCCCATGGCTTCAGCCCGGCCAGACAGATCCACACAGCTCAAGTCTGGCCAAACACACCCGCACGATACACACACACTCAGCAGGAGATGTATGCACGCGAAGATGCGGCACAGGGGAAAGTGTGACTTGCTACTGTCCCTCTCACTCTTCTGCATGCGGTTCCTCCAGGAATGGGTAATCCACTTGTCTCTATTTTTTTCCACTAACTCCTCTATTTTCCCTCCTTTTATTTCTTCTTCACTGTGTTCTCTGGGTCAGTGGAGAAGAATGAGGTCTGAGTGGAGGAGAAAGAAATAAAAAAGCCAGAGGAACAATAGATCCCTCAGCTCAGTGCGCTGCTTGTGCGGCTACTGCGTCCTGGCTCAGCCTGGCTGATACAGCACCTCCCATTCTCCCCCTCCTCTCTCTCTTTCTCTCGCTCGCGCTCACTCATACAGCCTCGCTCTCCTTTACTAATCCAGCATCCACCTGCAATCACTCTCTGTTATCACTTTGCCCTGCTATCAAGGCTTGCACTATTTTTCACACAATAGGGAACTGGGGTAGGTGCCGGGGGCCGAGGTAAGAAGCACGTGCATCATTGTGGTGTGTGTGTTGATTTGGGATTGGTTGCTAGATGCAGAGACACCAGAGTCACTTGCACCAGCTGGGACTAAAAGCTATAAAGAGATGCAAAGGAAAGATATCGCTGTGAGTGTGAAAGAGAAGCGAGAGAAAGCGAAAAGGTGAAGGGAGGGGGTCCGAATCCAACGGGAGGGATAGTGAGAGAGAGAGGATAGCAAAAAACAACCAAATGAGAGTAGTAAAACCCCTCATGAATATTTAATGTGAGCTCACTCTGACCTTGATGATATTCAAACCATAGAAGGGGTGCAGTGTTATGAGTGTTATGAGATGCTGTCTCCACAGTCATTACAGAAACAGACTGGGGAATCACCCCTTTCCATAAACGTTAAGAGCCTAGATCGTCAATCTATTATGACCAAATTCAAAGAACTGTTGTATAGAGAGAATTACAGAGAGATTTAAACCTGATGAACCTTGCATATGAATAGGCCTACTTTCTTGTTATATGTGACAAGCACTATGTCAAATGAGTAGTACTGTATGTAAGAAAATGAGGTAATAATGAAACAATAGGAAAAAATACCCAGATGATTTAAGATTTTTCAACTGTATTTGCAATAAACAAATGCGTACTTACAGAACCTAGTTATGATATTAAAATATATTAAGAAGGTACATCTAATGAGTGTGTTTTCATGATCAGCAAAATTCTAAAATCTATTAAAAAATAAAAAATCTCAACATAGAAACCAGATAATGCAACAAAATCATGTCGGCATAGGTGACACATGGAAATCAGCTTTTTTGATGTCAAAAAATAAACCAACATAAATAACACCACATCAAATAAGCTCCCAGCATGCCAGAAAAGGTGTGCATAATACTAACGAGCAAACATATAAATAGGCCAGCTGGTAATGTTTACATGAGCATACACATTTTCATCTAAGTAAACATACCTGCTAAATAAAGTAAACACGGTAACATTTTAAAGGCTAGATATTAGCTTATTCAAGATTATAATCATTTTCTACAATACAAGAAAAAAAAACTATTTAAAAAACTGACCTTTTTCAACAACAGTTCCTAATGTGCGATATGCACTCCTTCCTTTATATTCAGGCCTGGATAATGTCAGTTGAAGTCATTTCACAGTGATTAGGGTAATGAAGGACACTGCTCACCCCCTGCTAACCACCAACACAGAGAGCAAACCATGGAACAAATTAGCCAAGCTGTAGCATTAACAGACAGCAAGCACTGACCAGCCCCTACCCAATAGACTAACACACGCACGCACACACCCATTCATATAACCTGGCTTGGGGCCAAAATGCAAGCCTATGTCAACTTCATATATAATCACAATACATCAAAACAGATGTAATGGACTATATGTGACCCTGGATCACAAAACCAGTCATAAGGGTCAATTTTTTAAAATTGAGATTTATACGTCATATGAAAGCTGAATAAATAAGCTTTCCATTGATGTATGGTTTTTTAGACAACATTTAGGACAACATTTGGCCGAGATACAACTATTTGAAAATCTGGAATCTAAGGGCGCAAAAAAATCAAAATACTGAGAAAACTGCCTTTAAAGTTGTCAAAATGAAGTTCTTACCAATGCATTACTAATCAAAAATTAGGTTTTGATATATTTACGGCAGGAAATTTACTAATTATTCAGTACATGCACTGATTTAAATTCTAAATCCTACTAATCAACACAGAAATCTTGGGAAAATGACAAAGCTTGGTTCTGAAGGTCAGGTAGGCTGCAGGGGTTGGTGGCTAAGCTTAAGGTGGCCAGAAGCCAGGGCTGATGTACCTGGACCTGATCCAGATACTGTAAATACTCCGTTAATTTGTAGGGACAACATGACACCACTGTGGGCAGATTTGTCATTTAGCAGGCCTGTTTCATACAAAGCATTTTGCAACAGGATTGAATGGCATGTTTAAGCGCACAATGGCAATACATAATACCTTGCTTTCAGTAACTCTTCTAATAGTAAATCCTTTTTTAAACCAGCAACATTACTGTTGCAGGGCACAAGGCTTGCGCTATCTTGGAGAAAAGTTAATGATCCTATCCATCCTCTTCCCCAGTTGATGTGAGATATATTGAAGAAGCCTAGAGAAAGACAGCTCTGATTAGTGACAATCAGCTGGGTGGGATTACAGATACAGCTGGCCTCCTTAAAGAGTCAAAACAGACAGTGCTTAACTCAGTGATAAAGCCATGCTGTCTCAACCATGGACAGATACACATGCAAACATGCCACACACACACACACACACACATCTAAAGCACAGCATGCGAGACACTGATATCCACCGCTGCTGTACCTTAATACTAGAGCTCAGCTAAAGAGAAGAGGAGGGGGGTAAACGGGGGTGGGGAGGAACAGATTGAGAGGAACAAAGCAAAGCTTTTGAGGGCAAAAGAGTATAGCAGAAACGGGGATAGAGGGGAAACAGACCAGGGAACGAGACAGATGGGCAGAAAAAAAAAACAGAGGGAAATTGAGAATGAAAAAGTGTGAAAGAGAGGCTGTGTTTTTTCCTTGCTTTTGTAGAGACGGAGCTTTATAATGAGGAGCGATGTGAGCGTTGTGCGGGGCGTGATGAATGGCAGTACAGGCATACGGTCTGCCACAGCACTTCCCTCTGATCGTACCTGATTATTGTGTGTGTAGCAACACGTTCGAGTGAGCGCCTTGTAGAAGATAATTCAACACCAGCAGGCCTGCACAATTAAGCAAACAAAAGCAAAACACGTTATCATGAAACAGGTGCTTATGCAGAACATGCTTACGGCGCGAACAATGTGTGAGAAATGCACGCTACAATTACTCTACCTCAGCACAATTACACTCCACGTGGAAACACTAAACATGGATGATTAACAGAGAATTACAACATAAAATTGATGATGCTGACTAGGGGGGAATATGTAGATTTTCAAATATACTGTTGTTCAGTGGTGTGACGTCCACCCTATTATGTCCTGTCCAGCCTGTTTTCCTACTGTCCACCCTGTTACCTGTTTTTTTTATATTAATAAAATAAGCTGAAATTACATTGTCTTAAAATAAAAACTTTTTTCAAGAATGTCAGATTATGAACACTTTGTTAAAATACATTTGCAGGGTAAAGAGAGTGACACTGCAGCTCTTAGGAAATTATTACAATATTACAATAACTGTGCATTCAAAACACTTATTAATTGAGATGAGAACGTCCTGTAACAGAGTCGACATTTAGCCCTTGCATGTGTGAAGAATTTCACAAAAAAAAAAAAAAAAATTAAAGAATAATATCCTGAGCTGGACCAATACGTGTAAGAAGCCCTTCTTCAGATAAAATGATCACATCATGGAAATTTAAACATTTTTATGATATAAAGTAACCCTCACCTTAATGTTTTTTTTTAGATCTCTCTGTTTTATTTCATTTATTTATTTGGTTTTGTTTTTCAAAATCTCAGATCACACTAGAATTTTTCATAAATTTTTCATTATTAATTTGAATTTATTTATTTATTTACTTATTTATATTTTCATTTAAAATGTCTGTTTATTTATTTTTTATTTATTTATGCAGCCAACTAGAATTAATATGGGGGTCATATGATAATTTATCAGCTTAAATATACAGTTTTTTGTTTGTTTGTTTTTTTACTTAACTGATAAATAATATTGAAAAGTTATTCATTGGAAGATACTGGTATGACTGCTGTTATAAAGTTTAATTAATTTCTTATCCTGACTCACATTTGCAAAATACAGATTCATAAATCTTGAGACACCGCCCACAAGTGGTGACAGCATGCAGACAGATTATATTTTTGCAACTTTGCCTCACTTAGCCTATACGTTTTAATGTATCTTTTCAGAGGTGAAATATTTACAGGTACTGATAATCTTTATAGATTTCTATCATTTAGAAAGTGAACTCAAATTTAACCATAACATAACTGGCTCATATTATAATTGGGTCAGGGGCCCCCTCGCTGTATGGGGCCATGGAGGATCCTGTATGCCAGTGTCTATATTAATGAGCCAAGTTGCTACAGTTAAGCCCATGAACCACATTACTTGGCTGAAGAATTGTTTATTCCAATTAATATTAATAAACATAATGATTTATTGAAACATTAGTGACTTTTATCATATTGCAGTTGCCAGAGTTTTCTAAAAACATTGAGAAAAAAAAGGTGCTTTGTTCTGTATGACTTCATGTAGTAATGACATGTAATTTAAAACAACAACAACAAAAAAAAAAAAACGTATATCATAGCTCAAAACTCCTGAGAGTACAAAACTTTGTTGAAAATCTACTCAAAACGTTAAATACACAGAGATTTGCAGCTAGTAAATTCCCTGAAGCAATGAAGCAATAGCAATAGCTCTCTGTGCACCTGCCAGCATTGCCCTGGGCAGCAGTCAGCGCGCAGTCACGTGGATGAGCGAGCGGAATAATCGACAGCACTATTCTGCAGTGAAGCCTCATTAAGAGAGAGGACAAAAGAAGTGACGGCGTACTAGTCAGGTGTGAAGTGTCTCCCACAGGACTTTTCTTCAAGAAGTGAACAGACAGACGCTCTGTTACTGCACCACATACCCGCACTGATGCCAAACACCTGCATTTGATAAACACATTACCCACCAACCCCATACACTTCACAACTACATCTAATGTATATTGATTGCACACAATAAATGCTTATACTTGGTCATTTCACTATTTATCTCCATTCTTTGGCCAAGGAGCTCCAGATGAGGCAGGCTATCAAGCATATGACCACTCAGATGGAGTCACAAGGCTGCACGACTGAGTTTTATAGAAAGCTGTATCAGTAAATGGGCTTGACAAAGCCAATATTCCTCATTTAGAGAGAAATGCTTGGTGTGCAGGAGGGTTGCTGCAATAAACAGCAGTGTTCAAACGCACAGACTGCACATTCTTAATGGACACATTTTCTACTGATGGTTATTACGGTTATTTCAATGATCACTAGGTAAGAGCCAGTGTACTGGGCAGTGTATAGGTTAAGGCAATAAGCAACATTAAGCAAGGAAGATAAAGAAAACAGTCATTGGGCCATTGCCTAAAGAGATCTTCACATTGAGTGCGTTTACATGGACCCTCTTAATGCGATTATAATGAGATTTTGACAATATTGCGATTAATCTTTACCTCATGTAAAAGCAATACTTCGATTTAAATAATGCCATTAAGCTCATAAACGCAGCAAGCATAATCGTATTAACATAGGTGGCGTACGCCGATTTTAATCGAAATATACTGGCATGTAAACACCTTAATCGCAGTATTGCCGCTCTGACCAAAGTGCGCATGCGCTTGTGACATGCATGAATAACGTGACGCACCTGTAATAATACGGAGATTGTGCTGCATTCACGTGCTATCGTAATGATCGTAAATACAAGTCTCCTAGTCGGAAATTGGCCATATAAGGCCTCTCTAAGGCCATTCATGTCCAATTTCCAACTAGGAAGCTCATATTTACGATAATTCCGATAGCACATGAATGCAGCATAAGAAACGATGGCGGGGAAGAAAGCATTGCATTTCTGGGGAAAACACAACTAGCTGCCAGCAGTCTCTGTTCCTTACCCTCATCCAGAAACGGCGAGAAGAACGCGACGGCAGGTATAGGCAAATAAATTCCATCACATTTCTGTGGCGCCAAAAAAGCGTGGAATACAAAATCATTATGCATTAGAGGTAAATAAATTAAAACAGCGACCAGTAACACACCTGCTCTTTCTGAGTCCATCATTTGTGCTGTCCAGTGGGGTATGTGAATAATGGCAGTAAAAATATTAACCACAATTCTTAAGCGAGTAGTAATAATGGAAACTGCATGTAAACGGGAGTAAGAGCTTTGCTCTGACATGTAAACATCAAAATCACGTATTAAGTCCCATTTGATTATTGGAAATAACAAGATATTCGTACGCATGTAAACGTAGTCAATTTACGTTTACATGCGCATTTAAAATGCGATTATTTCCAATAATCAGAGTAAGGACTTAATTGCATTTTGATGTTTACATGTCAAGAGCAAAGCTCTTACTCCTGTTTACATGCAATTTCCATTATTCTTATTACTCGCTAAGAATTGTGGTTAATTTTTTTACTGCCATTACTCACATACCCCACTGGACAGCACAAATGATGGACTCAGAAAGAGCAGGTGTGTTACTGGCCGCTGGTTTAATTTATTTACGTCTAATGCATAATAATTTTGTATGGCTGTGTTATATGCATTTTCGGCGCCATAGAAATGTGATGGAATTTATTTGCTCATACCCGCCGGCCGCTGCTGCTCTTCTCAGCTGCTGCTTCTTGGATGAGGGTAAGGAACTAGGAGGTCGACTCCATTGATCGGCCGGTTCGATTAATTCCGCCGATTTTTGGCATTTTTTAATTAATCGGCATCGGCCGATTGTGATGCAAATTAGGCCGATTAATATACAGGCGCGTCTGCAAGCAACAGGTGACGCTGCCTCCTGCGGCAAGCAGATTACCATTCCACTGGCACAACGGATAACCCTGTGATGTCCCCCTCTGCCTGCTAACTTTTAGAAGAGAGAACTACCTGGTAGGGCTGTGCAGTTTATCAAAAGTGAATCGCAATTGCGATTTGAGACGTTGCAATCTGGACGCGATATTACTCTGTTCCAGAGAATATGCATGACTGCCAGCCTTGAGTGTCAGTCTTACTAACCAATAGAGTGAGCGCACCTCCATTCTCCCTGATCAGCACTGCTCTAGCCAACTGCGTAAACACCCACCATTTTAAAAGGGTCAGATCGAAAGTTAGGCAAATTAAAACTAAAGAAAAACGTATGTAACTTCAGCCTCGAAATGACAGAAAACGAACAAAAAAGGTAATTTGCAAGAGCTGCGTCACAACGCATATCAAGAGCTCAGTTCTGCTTTCTGAAATACTGAGAATAAAAAGATACATTTTTAGATGTTTTTTATTAGTAGGCTACATGAACATTATCTTACACATTTTATCTCCCCAACAGATTAATTTGAAATAAGTTTATACTGCATGTTCGCTAATTCAGAAGACCGCGCGCACAGCCCGTGTCTCTGAATGCTTCTCATACTCGCTCCGCTCTGCCCCACGCTGCGCGTCTCACGGACGAGCCGTTTACACTCGCCACACACACAGCCCGTCTCGTAATGCTCTTTTATACTCACAGTCTCGCGCCCGGTTCTGCTCCGCAAGTCTCTCACGAGCGCATCTGGCAATATGGACGAGGCCTGACGCACGCTCGCAACCTGTGTCAACTCGCGCCTGTCTGTTTAAAACGAAAGTAAATTAAGTCTAACTGCTTACTAATTTCACTTGGATGAAATGAAACATTCAGCACATTTCCCACTTGTTCTTAAAATCCCAAATACTTAAAAATGGAATAATCAGCCCATGTAATGCTTTAACTAACTGACAAAGACATAGGCTACAGTTCTTTATTTATAAAAAATAAACAAATCTTTCCTGTGAAATTCGGTATTCTGTGAAGTACATAATAAATAATATTTTGGCATTCAAATACATCGTTTTTAACACGGAAACATTTGGTTTCACTTTCGTTTAGCCTAAATGAATTCGTTTTGGCTTGTCGCTTATAGCTTCATATTTTTTTAATGCTTGTTTTTTCTTCTAATAATGTTAATTGAAAGAATTTGTCATGGAGTGAGGGGAACTAAAAATAGCCTAGCTATGTTTACAGTGTTTATTATAATGTTTGTAAACATTTCGCTAAGGCATTAGGCCTATTTCTGAATGAAATAATAAAATGTGTGACTTATAGGCCACTTTTCTCGACTTTCTCTCGCCTTCTCTCTCTAAAACCACAATTTTTATATGCATAGAATATTTTAACCATGCAGCAAACCTTTTTAAATATTTTGATAAAATTACTGAAAAAATGACTTTTAAACCGCTTTAACTGATTGTAGTAATCGGCCAAGGAAAAAATAAAAAACTAATCGAACTAAAATCTGCCAAACAGCTATCGGCCAAAAATCGGCATCATATATCGGCCATCGGCTTGCCCTGATTTCTAAATATCGGCATCGGCATCGCCAGAGAAAAACCCATATCGCTCGACCTCTATAAGGAACAGAGAGACTGCTGGCAGCTAGTTGTAAGTTTTCCCCAGAATGCCATGCTTTCTTCCCCCGCCATCGCTTATTCCTGCATTCACGCAGCTATCGGAATTATCGTAAATGCAGAAAGCTTCTAGTCGGAAATTGGACATGAACGGCCATAGAGAGGCCTTTATATGGCCAATTTCCGACGCTGGAGACCTCCATATTTACGATAATTCGACAGCACGTGAATGCAGCGTAATCTCCGTATTATTACAGGTGCGTGTCACGTTATTCATGCATGTCACAAGCGCATGCGCACTTTGGTCAGAGCGGCAATACTGCGATTAATGTGTTTACATGCGAGTATATTTCGATTAAAATCGGCGTACACCACCTATGTTAATACGATTATGCTTGCTGCGATTATGAGCTTAATCGCATTATTTAAATCGAAGTATTGCGTTTACATGAGGTAAAGATTAATCGCAATATTGTCAAAATCTCATTATAATCGCATTAAGAGGGTCCATGTAAACGCACTCATTGTTGTGGAGAACTACTGTGAGCATAATGATCAACACATATATTTACATCCAGATTACTTTTGCCTTTATCTAATGCTCACTTAAAGAAAAACATACTTTGAAGCTATTTTCACTCAGAGACTGCTGGTAAATTTCACACATAATTACAAAGAAAATAACAAGTAACACTGAATTAAACAAACTTTTGAAATAGATAGACTGAAATGGTAAAACATACTTTTATAATCTTTATTTACAAACACGAAAATTTATGTTTTTACAGTGCACTAATAATTTAATAACACTGTTAAATGTAATATTTTGCTAATCTCAAAACGAACAGCATTTATTTTTCATACTGTTCATTATAATCTTGTGATGCCTCAATTCACTTGTATCATGATGAATTTATTGATTTATTTATTTTATTACAATTTATTTAAATACCATATAATTTTAATATCAGACATTTATCGGCTATTGGACATAACACAAATAATTCTCAGCTTATCGTATCGGCTAGAATTGAATTTAAATACCAGTGCATCCCTAATATCCATTCATCCATAAGCATACAAATGTGTGCCTGTACGTGTGAAGTAATTTGGCTTGAAGTCTGCCGCATCCAAATCTAAGTGGAGCAGACAGGTTTGGCACATTACACTACAGACCCAATCCAGTGTTTCTGTTTTGGAGAAAGAGCTCAATGTCTGACTCATTTTTCAAACCTTCCAGAACAGCTGGAGGGGGGCAGAGGGGTGGGGGACCAACCAGTGAAGTGGGAGGGACATTGCCTAGCCAAGCTGATCCAATTTAAATATGCAAATGTTATCGGAGTTGGAAGAGGAAATGGGAAGACAAGTGGCGAACAAAAAAACAAGAACAAAAAGAACAATATCTAATGCAATTAAACGTTTAGCATTGTTTAGCCTTCAATTAAGGAGATAATTATATGCCTCTACACTTTGGCCAAACTACAAAACACATAAGAGGAGTCTGTTGATTCACTCTTAAAATCATTTGTCTCTATTTAAAAGGCAGCTGAGGGGATTTGCAGCCACAAAACACTGTGCAAATCTCAGCAGTTGTTTGTGAATGATGATGTTATAGCAGAAAATTGAAAATGTTGTCATTGTTTCCTCACCGTCATGTCATTCTTAATGACTTACTTTCTTCTGCAGAACATAAAAGATGATATTTTGAAGGTTTTGTTTGAAAGTCAGTGGGGTCCTAAACAACACTGGACTCCACCGACAACAACTTTCATTGTATGGACAAACAGAGAAGGTCATACAGGTTTGAAAAACACAACAGTGTTGCAACTAGCATTACTAGTAGACCTTAAAACATTAAAAGTGAGCTGCTCTCTTAAACCTGAGCTCCATAAATCCAACTGCAAGCACACCATCCGTTTTTACATCAAGACATGTCAGGTCACAAGTAATACATCCCAATCCATAAGCTTTAAACAGATTGTTCTGAGCACTTCCTTGATAATAGACCTAAAATCTCCCATAAATGCTAATCCAAGCAGCTCATAGCTGTCAGGGCAAATCAAGCCTGAAATGAGTTCAGTCAGCTGCACCCCTGGTTTCCTCAGAACCGGAGTCGAGCTGAACCCACCACGCTCCCATTGTCTTCCGCCTCACTGAGTCCAAGCATATAACCAGGCTGGGAACAAAGGCATCAAGGGGGAGTCCCCCCAAAACACCACTTTGCTCAGAATAGAAATGGCGAGGGCGGGGGGAGAGGGGGCACAGCCATCAAACGGGTTTTCCACCCGTTCATCTTTCGAGAGCATAAGGCGGGTCCTCAGGGAGGTGGAACTAAACAAATAAAGGGCGACTGCTTTAAACCGCTCACCCCTGCAAGCACCGTTGTGCATTTCACACAATCAGCAGCAGCTCACCCACCTAATGAAATATTTTCGGCCCACCGACACACAACGCAATCTCCATGGAGATTCATTTCTTTTAGAAAAAAAAAAACAAAAAAACATCAGGCGGTAAAATGATTATCGGCCATGTGCCAGGTTAATTTCAAATGAGTTTTCAGCTCAAATTGAATGGATATGTAAATTACCCAGGTCAGATATTGACCATCTTGGGACACAAGAGAATATGACTGATGTTTCGTAACTTGTTCATTTAACAAGTCGGTCCGAACCCTTCGTTTATGTGTGCGCGCGTCAGACCGTGTGTTCAATTGATTTGTTCTTTAATGACCTTGTCTACATGATGTAGTGCAGTGGAGTGACTATCTGTCTGGATCCACTGGGGGGGGGGGTGTCTGGACCGATGGCTGGGATTAAGGGGCTCCGCAATGGAAGCGGGGAGGGTCACAGGTACCATCCCTCATGGTGGAGATATGAGGTTTGGACTGTCAGAATGGGACAAGTGTGCCACACGTCACAGGAGAGGAAGAGAAGGAACATCTGGTATGGTTTTCCGTCAGTAACCTGTCACTGACATGTTGAGAATCCCACATGAAGGTGACTTACTATTAACGGGGGGTTTCTTGACACCATACCCTATATAAAGCATTATTTATCACTTAATATAACAGCAAATTGAATAATCTTTTTTGGAGGTCATCCATGACCAATTACAGCGGTGTAATCAATACAATATGTTCTAGACTAGTAACTTCACCAATGAATAATGCATCAATGACATATAGGGGAGGCTGAGGATGGATGTCACACTTTTTGCACTGAATATTTATTAGGGTAGAATTATTGGTGAAAGTCAATTTCTGTATAGACATCTTCGTAGTGGCTTTTTTATTTCCAATGTTATTGCTTAGACAAACAAAGATAAAGTTCATAGTGGGGTTGCTGTCACAAAAGAACTTGCTGTTAAATAGTACAGTAAAGAAATTATGAAAGAGTAAAGCAATAATGTAACATAAAACATTAAATTAACAAAAATATTTTAAAAAATCTTTTTTTATTTATACTTTTATGTATAATGCAAGGATGCATAAAATTTTTCAAAAGTGATACTTTTACACTTTTTTAAAATATATGCTGTTCTTTTGAACTTTCTATTCATCAAAGAATCTTGAAAAAAGTGCATTTTGGTTTCCATTTTCTTGAGCAGTACATCTATTTTCTACATTGGTAATAGGAAGAATGTTTTTGGGCACAAAATCAGCATATTAGAATGATTTCTGAAGGATTATGTGACACTAAAGTCTGGAATAATGGCTGCTGAAAATTCAGCTTTGCTACTGCAGGAATAAATGACATTTTAAAACTGTATTAAAATAGAAAACATTTTAAATAGTAAGAATATTTCACAATATAGCCTAATTATTTTACTATATTTTTGATTAAATAAATGCAGGGTTGGTGAGCATAAAAGAATTTAAACACTCATATGGCAACTATAGCACCAACCTCCCCTATATGACAGCAAATAATACTACAGGGTTTAAATGTGAGAAACAACCTAAAAATGCATGAAAAGTATTGTGACAGTCCAGCTAAAGCCAGCACACAATGCTGGATGCTAGGCTTTGATAGAAACCTGCTTGAATAAAACCCACTAGTAAAAATGGCTCCTGTATTTTAATGTGTCTTTGTGATGAATTGCACATTCGATTGGGAAGGTCAGTGATTCAGACCCAGAGTAAATGTTCCGTACAGAGGTAAAGACATCAGTGACAATGGCCATTTTACTGGTTCTGAAGAAGTGGTTTAATAATGCAGTATGTGTTCATTGAATGAGGTGAGTTATTCAGGTGGAGTCGCATATTCATCTCTGTCATCTCTGACAGGCACATGTGGGCTGACTACCGCCCATAAAAAACAGCAGAGCTCCAGGCAATGGAGATGGGATGACCCTGCAATAACAGCTGGAGAAAATGCACATGATGCAAAACAGGACATGATCTTACTTTTAGTGATGCACAGTTAAAGTAATAAGACTCACACACCTGCACACAAATACACAAATACACAAATAAAAAACACATTCACAAGAACTTGTAAGACTTCAAGAGCATGACTGAAGATAGTCCTTCATACCTTCTTTTCATCCATCTCCATTTTACTTAAATCCTAATAAAACTAAAATAACAATATGGCTTATTGCGATTAAGGTGATTATCAAATCATGAAGGCTGTGATTTAATTCAACATATATGCAGACCGCATATTTCAGAGTGAAGCGTGACACTGTGTTAATTTATACATGTGCAGTTTACGATACAGTGTTTCAGCATCTAAGAGTGGCTCGGTTCACAGTAAATGCTGCTCCACACAAACGAATGACGAATTTAACGTTCAAATATGAATAAACTAAACGTAAACTGTCATTTTAAAGTATAATGATTATTTTTTTTATTAAATATTCAAATATTTACTGTCAAACTTAATATATATTATATTATTTTATATTAAATGGGTCAAAACAGTGGGAATGTAGTCTATAATAGCTGATTTTTTTTTTTTTTTTCACTTTATGGTTACTGCTGTTTGAGTTGGTTCTTGTAAAAAGCACACCAAGTGTGTCACATTTTTCCAAACTGTTTAGCCTAAAAGATGGTTTGCACTCAAAAAAAGTCATTTTTTAAAATTATTTTTAATTGTCTGTGCAGATGTACCCCCTACAAAATAAAACCAATCATTCTAGAATTAACTCTTTCAAACTGTAATTTAAAATTCCAGTATTTTCTTTCATATTGCAAAATATACTGCAGAAAAACAAAATATTATAATGTTGTTAGTTTTATTTTATGTTTTCTTTCCCAATATCATCATATTATGATATACAACAAACCCATTTTTTAATCCGCTCCTCACTTAAATTCATGGATTATAGCACATTAGCTATACGGAGTTTGGACTACTTTTATGTTATTTTATATTAGTTTGAGCTTGACAGATGCATTTACTATGAACTGTCATTGTATGGAAAATACATTTAAATTCTCTATTTTTTCAAAGATTAAAAAAAATAACACAACAACATCTTTCAGTTGGATATAAGGAAGAGTAAATTTCATGTATACTGGCTATACCTATCATTACCACCCCCAATTATATCAGCTCTGTCTATGTTTAAACATGCCTGGTAGGACGTCTTCAATTGCTTTCTTATCTCATTCCTCCACACACTGATTGATTAATATTTAATTTAATAAGCAGCGAAATGAAAAAGTGGCCTTGGCGGAACCCTCTGCCTTGGAAAAATGACACTCGGCACGCCTCAGCGCTCCAGCATGGACAGACCACTTCCTGCTAATTCAATTCCCTCCCACCAAATTAATATTATTAGCGGGCGGTTTTGCAACTAAACACAACGGCCAGCATCCGGTCAGGCAACCCCCAGGGATTCAGCTGACATTGATTTACACCGACCGCTTGGCATCAGGGGCACAAATCAACAGCTGTGAAATCTCCCCTTTCAACGGCAATCACAGAGAGCTCATTGATTACTGATACAGATCAATGGGATGACAGCGGAAGAGCGGCTAGTGAGAAATGGCTTTTTACAGACAGGTCTAAAGATTGTAAGCTCTGCCTCTGCTTTATAATATTTGAGAGGCAGCTGAGGTAAGCAAATGAACTGACAAACACTGCCTCAGGAAGAAAGCCTGTGAGGTGTGCCAGGATGTAGACAGCAGCTCAAAAAAAGAGAACAAACCTAGAATGTTGTGTTGTTTGAAGTCTTGGCTATGCTTGAGTGTTTCTTCACTATATATTCTGCACTGTGTGCATTTCAAGTTCACAACTTTTGCTTATTAGTATGTGAGGGTTCTAACTCGAAGTGCTGCGTTTCCTAGCAACAGATTCTTGGCTCACCCGACTCGGTCAACTGCAAGACTACGCGGCCTCTGACAGATGACCTGACTTCACAACACAAAACTCTGTTTTCTGAATGTTCTCCAAGTTTTTTTTCCCTTGTTTCAATCTCCTCGGTTATATTTGTATAAATATATATATTTATTCCACATCAAACATGGGCCATGAGTGAAACCTCATGTGTGATTAATGTAGCCCTGATATGCGAGAATAAAAATGAGGAACGCGGCTAAGTAGATCACTGCACAGCATGCTAGTGGATTGATATGGAGGCAGGAAGCCAGTTGAAAAATTCAATTCTCATTAAGAATTTTGTTTGTGATTGAGAGATCAAATGCAGCTATATAAATGGACCGTCATGAATGCCTGAAATTACTTACATTTTCAATTTTCAATAGCAGATCTTAAATGATTTTGCTTCACGACCCAAATTGTTACCTTAAACATCTAGTGGCAACTCAACATGGTGACAAAATGGTCTACACTGTACAAAAATATACATAAATGACTTTTAAAAAAACAACAACAACATTTTGCATACTGTAGGCCCAACATGTAACATGATTAACACGACAGACTCAGTTGAAACTGTCAATATTATAAATGCATTTCTATCATGACAACTCTTGGAAGATTTTAGCATGGTAATGGATATGACAACGTTAATGTATTTGGTCTTGGCGGAATAGATCTGCTACGCTACTGAATTGCTGCTGCTGCAAAGCAAGTACAGGAACTTGCTACTGCCAATACATAAGCAGATACGGTGCTGTGAGTATTCAAGACATACTGCTGCTGTATAAGTAGCATATATAATAACCCGTAGCAGATCTATACAGTTGGAGCTGGGGAAGGTTTCAGAGTAACTCTGAAAGCGTGCTAGGAAATGCTCTAGTGAATGCTGACCAGCCATTTAAATGTAAAGCAGCAAGCTTATTGGCTGCATATGCAACATGAACCAATCAGCCTGTGTCAAGTACTGTACTTTAACGTTGTGAATATCATCAGTTTGCATTAACGACCCATCAGCCTGCGCCATCTAGAGTTTCATGACAGAGCTTGGCATAAGCTTCAGCAGAAGAGTGATTGACTAGTCTAAAGGCGTGATAACATTGGGCAAATTTCAGTGAAATTTCGCTAACAAAAAACATACACTGTAGTGTAGTGAAGCAGCATTCTGTTTGGTCAACGTGGGAAATTTGCATGGGGAAAAATAAATAAATAAATAAATAAATAAATAAATCACCCTTACACAAAATTCCAGATCATACATATTCCCACTGAAACTGAATTGTCAGAAAAAATGTAAACGTGACCGCACTGTAACACATCAAACAAACACTGAGGCAAATACTCTATTACCATTAGCAATATTAGCAAATGCAAACATGAGCAATTGTATAGTGCAGACCTGCGCCACACCAGTTGAGAACCACGGGTGTATGATATCTGGTTTAAAAAGACAAATGTTCTTGAGTCAAACAAACTCAACAATGTAAGCTGTAGAAGAGCATTAAATCCCACATATTTTGACTGAATCTGACTGATCCTGTCTTTTGAGAAGATAGTAGTAATATTTACTAAAGCATTAGAACTGATGAGACTTGTAAAAAGTTGTAATTTAGAATCAATAAAAGTATTAGCTCTACTTAGTGCTGTTGATAAGATTTTGTTGTAAACTGTTTCATTTGAAGTCATCATTTGGTTAATTACTGCTCATTTTGGTGAAGCTGGTGTTCTTGCTCATTTAGTCAAGCCAGTTCAACTGTTATTATTCCACGATTTGCATGTTCATATAATATTACGTATAATGTAGGTAAAATAGCCTACATGAAGGATGTGAAAACACAATGAAGATGATGTCCAACATAGTGACAGATGCAACTTGACCAATAAACTGTTACAGAACCTAGAGGAGTGTACATGAGTAGCAAAAGAACGTTAAAAAAAAGTCCTGGAAGGTGGAGAATATAATTAAAAACATAGTTGTTGCTACTGAAACTCCCTTTTCATTCAATTCAACCATGTAAGTTCTATATTACCCCTTAGTAAAACAAAAATATTAGGCTAGTAGTGCACTAGTTTTCATCTTCTTCACTCTGGAAATACCCTGCCTTCCCTTCCCCCATTTTTGCACCCCCCCGCCGCACTACCCCCCGGAATCTTCCGCAAGTCTGCCAATGAGAGCGCATT